>VMBQ01010228.1:0-27508 GCA_007657795.1 Dreissena rostriformis | reverse complement strand
AGAGTGAGCCAACTCCACGAGGCAAAGATATCGGCGCAGCCGTGTCGCTGAGAACGGCATGCAAGGCTGGGGCCTCACAGAGTCTAGAGTTCAGTCTCACATGGGACATGCCTCTCATACACTTCAGGTCCAAGGAAGTGCAATACACTCGGTAAGGCAACTGTGTCTTTATGTTTGAGATTTTGTGCAGTTTGCTTAATTAAGCAACAATGTATTGAACTACTTACCAAAAAAAGCTTGTTGAGTAATGCATATTGTTATTCCTCACTTTCATTTCGTATTGTAAAATTCCATACAACAATTCCTGCATAATTGTCTCCTACCAGTTTCACCGGAGGGGACTTATGGTTTTCACTCCATCAGTCAGTCAGTCAGTCACACTTTTCTGGATTATGCGATAACTTTAAAAGTTCTTCATATTTTTTCATGAAACTTGAAACATAGATAGATGGCAATATGGACATTACGCACGTCATTTAATTTTGTTCCTGCGTCAACAAATATGGTTGCTATGGCAACAAATATATATAAAAAATAAAATAAAAATCTGACAATGCCAGTAGGGGACATATATTGCTTTGCAATAGTCTTGTTTTAATATGACATAATGTTATAACGTTATATATCCCAATTGGGCTAAATATTTAATATACTCTGCACCTTGGCCTTTATTTGTAACACTGGTTTTTCAAAAAGTCTGCATAAGGTTAAATCCCTTAGCACTTATTGAAGTATATACAAAATGAAAATCGATGAACTCTTGATTTTCCGATAAAGTCTGCATGTTGAACTACTTTGTTGTTTACATTACATTATGTTTGTTGGGTATAATGAAATCAGTATATTTCAGAGTATAGCTAATATTACTTCTCTCATAGACAATTGTTAAGCCTGACTTTCTTCGGAGTGCAATATTCACTCTACCCCTCTAAAATATATGAGCCTCACTCTGTGAAAAATGGGGTTTAATACATGTGCGTAAAGTGTCTTCCGAGATAAGCCTTTGAAGTCCGCACAGGCTAATAAGGGACGACATTTGCCGCTTTTATGATGTATTTTTTTTTAAAGAAAGTCTCATCTTTGCAAAAATCTAGTTTAGGCAGAAAGCTGACTGCACAGGCTAATCTGGGACGACACTTAACGCACATGCAATAAACCCCCTCTTCTCAGAACCCGCCTCATATGTCACAAACATCTCTAATCCATTGCCAGGCGCTACACGCGCTGGTTCGGTCAACAAGGTAACGCCTCCCCCAAGATGGCCGCCTACTGCCTACAGAACTACGCCATGTGGGAGGCTGGCATTGAGAGGTGGCAGGCACCTACACTCAACTGCAGGTGGGCATTGTGGGAATTTAGTTTAGTTTAAACCTTTTTTTTTTACCTTAATTGCATTGAAAGCCTAAGCCTTATTGAAACGCTCTTGAGTCCTTTTCCTGGGTAGTACCTGAACTTGGTGTCGTTGGGAGAAATCTAAAGAACGCTACCACAGTGGGGATCAAACCAGTGACCTCCTGGTTGCTAGGCGGACACCATATCTACTAAGCCATGGGGATTTATAGCATGAATTATTAATAGGGGCGCAAAATAATGTGTTTCCTTACGAGCTGTACTACTAAGCCTTAAGTCAACCTAGTTCTATAGTAAAAGGTGTTTCCTTACAAGCTGTACTACTAAGCCTTAAGTCAACCTAGTTCTATAGTAAAAGGTGTTTCCTTACGAGCTGTACTACTAAGCCTTAAGTCAACCTAGTTCTATAGTAAAAGGTGTTTCCTTACGAGCTGTACTACTAAGCCTTAAGTCAACCTAGTTCTATAGTAAAAGGTGTTTCCTTACGAGCTGTACTACTAAGCCTTAAGTCAACCTAGTTCTATAGTAAAAGGTGTTTCCTTACGAGCTGTACTACTAAGCCTTAAGTCAACCTAGTTCTATAGTAAAAGGTGTTTCCTTACGAGCTGTACTACTAAGCCTTAAGTCAACCTAGTTCTATAGTAAAAGTTTGCATGCAACAATAGTATAGCATAATTTTATTGAAAATGACAGTTCTGTAATGTTGAAATCCTTATTTAGTCATTCCAGTTTTCTGTACAAATGTACTTTCACACACAGTCAGTCATTAAGTTCCGGCACTCATCCAGTTCCGGCATTTTTCTAAATTGTAAGTCTGGTACGGATAGAGTATTTTCAGAAACATTATTTTTTTCTGTGGTGTCATGTTGAGTAATGATTTTTTCGTCAAACAAATGCATGTTTACAAACATTGGTTGAACTCCGATTTCTGTTCACGTTTTTTTGGATGGGTGAAAAGTTGGAAGTTCATGTTTAAAATAACAATTGAATATTTTTACATTTTGTTAAAGGCAAACTATAACCCTTGATATCTTGCATGTTTTATAAAGTTCACATCTCGGATACAGACAGCAATTGTAATGGGATTTAAAGAATATTGATTACTTGTATGTGTATCCTTATGAAATGCAAATTATAAGTAAAAAACACATTTTCTAATTTCACTGTATAATTATTTAATTGATGTAAGGAATTAATTACCCACTTCACAGATTTTACGGACTTGACAGCCCGACTAGAATGTGGTGATCTTCTTTAGCATTGCTTTCCCATGTATGCTTATTTTATATGCAAATATAAATGATATACCAAGGGTTAAACCAAATATTTCATGAATATAACAAGAAATGTGTTTGTCAGAAACACAATGCCCCCTACTGCGCCGCTTTGAAATAAAATTTATATACTCATTTGAATGAACATAACATCAGGTTTGGATGCAAAGGAAGGAGTTCACAGTACAGATAAATTGAAATGATACCAGTTTGTCTTCCCTCGGTCAGTTCATTTATTTACATTAAAAATGGGGGAAAATATTATGAATATATTTTATTACAATATATGCTGTGCATGTCATCAAAGTTTAATGACCAAAAATAATCAGTGCACAGCAGAAATAATATGTAAAACATGCTTGAAATACGCGTGTCGAAGTTACGGTAACGTGTATACGGCCCCCGAGTTGTGAATCAAGTATACCGGAAGTGATCACCTAGCGACCTTTACAAAAGGATGTTTCTCTTCTTTAAATGAAAGTGGAAAGTCATACTGATGACTGTAAGACATAAAATATACATAATTGCACTCAAAATACCAACCTGTTAGTATTTTGAACCACAGAACAACACAATAATTACTTCAAAATCAAACTAATTCTATCTTACTACCGGTACATTTACAATATTACATATTATTGGTGAAAAAATCTATAATTGGCTGGAGTTAAATTGGTACAAAATGTACTTAAATAAGTATAATGTTACATATCACAAACTAATTTTAATACAATCAATATTTGTCTGAGAGTTTTATACCGAGAGTAAAACTAAATTATAGTTAGTACTTTGTTTAAAGGGTTGAAAATACAAGTTTATAATTTATCATGTAACAACAATACAATGCATATGTTTTATAAAAGTCAATTTATAGATTGACATTTTGTGTCAATGACATAATAGTTTAATATAGAGCCACCATTGTGCTATTATTTGGAAATATAAAATTCCTTTTTGTTTTCCCAGTGTCAATTTTAAGTAAGGACACCAGCAGTTACAATCAATGCATACACGATAGTACAAATAAATATTGTATACGATGGCACATAGTTTAGAACACTTATCTTTACACAAATTATTTAAAGATCGAAGGATTTTTTATATACAACCTTCAAGTAATGTACAGGAGCTGCAACATATATAACATGCATGTATGTAATACTATATATTGGAAATAAAATTTTGCAAAAAAAAAAAATATATTTTTAGTGAGATCCCAGACTGGTACAAATCCTTGCTGTTCAACGAGCTCTACTACGTGAGTGATGGTGGCACAGTCTGGCTTGACGCTGTGGAGCCCGTGGGTGAGGGGTCGGGCGATACCGCCATGGAGGAACTCATCAAGGAGTACGGAAAGTTTGCCTATCTCGAAGGTATGGCCAGCGATTTTTCTTGCCCGATTGAGAAAAGTATACCATTACCATACCAATTTGGAAAAATTAGAACACAAAAAGCTTCAAATTTCCTTCGTGAAATCTTCAAATTGGGAACTATGTATACATGTACTTCATTGCTTGGTATTAATTGCACAAACCAATTGAAATATTCATGTACATGCCTTTTTGCTTGAAATGTACTGTTTCAGTGCTCATTTGTTTTGTACGCTTGCAGATTATGCACGTTTGGAACAAAATTGATGCAATTTTCCTTCCTTTTGAGATTTTTTCAGACGGCAATTGGGAATTTTGTAGTTTTTCCTTAATTGAGAAAGTACCTTTTATGGGTTCTTTATACAGAAGGAAATAAACTTCTGATGGCTTATCATGGGCACCCAATATGCCGAATTGTTCAATGCTTTTTATACACCCGTTTTTTCAAAACGGGACGTATAATAGTTTCACCCTTGGCGGGTGGGCGGCGGCGGCGTCCACAGCAGTGTCCGCTCTCTAATTCAAATAGTTTTCATCTGATCTTCACCAAACTTGGTCAGAAGTTGAATCTAGACAATATCTAGATCAAGTTCAAAGATGGGTCATGTTGGGTCAAAAACTAGGTCACGAGGTCACTTAGTGCATTTCAAGCATTTAGCATTGTGTCCAAAACCTTCGAACGGGCGTATCTTGTGACAATTGGCACTCTTGTTTTATTTGATTTTTTCTAAAATAACCAACAGTATGAAATCAATATATACATGTATATCTTGTGCAATTTCTAAGGGTGTTCTGTTTTACTTTGGTATATGCAAATAATTTATAGAAAATATTTCACGACACAATTTAGAATAATTATGTTGGAAATACTAAGTTAAGCTAAACTTTATCATGCTTACTACTTATTAGTATGAATTATGTTTGTTTTTTTAATACATGATATATTAGTTTGTTTTGTTTTATAACATGATATAGAAGTTTGTTTTGTTTTATAACATGATCCTGTTTAACCCTTTGCATGCTGGGAAATTTGCTGTCTGCTAAAATGTCGTCTGCTGAATTTCTAAAATTAGCAGTTTCTTCGATTTTTTTTCTAAGACCACTATCAGAATAGCAAACAGTTTGGATCCTGATGAGACGCCACGTTTTGTGGCGTCTCATCTGGATCCAAACTGTTTGCAAAGGCCTTTAAAATCTGGTTCCAGCGCTCAAAGGGTTAAGTCTGAAGAAATCTATGTTGTTTTCTTTTTCTTTTTTTACCATGGATATTTTCTGATGTCAGAGTTTGTACATTCAGGCACTTCCTTAATTTGTAATAACTCTCATATAATTTCAGACATAGTAAATATTGTCACTTTTCAAATTCTCTGAATTCAAACACTATTTTGTTTTCAGGCCACGAGTACAGAATGTACAACACGTATGACGTGCATTTCTATGCGTCATTTGCCTTGATAATGCTGTGGCCGAAACTGCAACTTTCCCTTCAGTATGATCTCAGTAAGTGGTGTCACTTTCATTTTGCAGATTTTTAATACAAATACAAGTGCACTTATATAACGCAAAAATTATTTGACACTATTCAATTGCGCTGTACATAGTTGTATAACTAAAAAAAGCTCATTTGTCATAGAAAACGCGAAACAAATGCATTTTAAGTTTAGTTTTTAACTTAAATTCGATCTGTGTGCATTTGAAGTCTTTTGGAAGAGCATTCCACCACTTATTGTGTATTCATTTACAGATGTCAAAACTGGATCCTAGTTTAAGTGACAATATATCAGGCAGGGAGTGAACTATTTTGATATGCTTTCAGACTATCAGACTTTTTAATTAATTATTATTTTTTTGTTCTTCTACCATCATCATTCTTAATACTTTGTCAGCTACAGGTTATCATGTGGGTTGACTCAGGTGTGAGGTGTGAAGAGAGAATTCATCTTAATGAACATGTTTGTCGCAGTGTCTTTGTCTGTCTGGCTGCTTAGGCCAATTGATAGACAATAGTTGCACCTGAGAATATCATGTTGTGTTTTTTCCGAGGATTGCAACGAAATTTTAATGCAGCGTCAGTATCAATTTCAATATAGAAATGTTTCAAATGCTAAATTGAAATCTTAATGTTTTCTTTTTTATGTCCCCCAGTATATACTGGGGGACATATTGTTTTTGCCGTATCTGTTGGTTGGTTGGTTTGCGCCAACATTAACATTTGCTATAACTTTTGCAATATTTTTGTTATATATATGTTTCCAAGAAGCAGTACATACATTTTAAGTGATTAAGTGCTTGTACTTATCATTCTAAGAGTCTATAATGGATACCATAAGATATTTTATTTCCTTCTTATCCTTAAAGCCTTGCCCATAATCTTTATTACTTAGACAATCATTCTTGTACTATTCTAGGTGTAATATTTTAGTGATAATCAGTACAAGCCCAGACAATAATCATCTTGAAATTGTTTCTAATCACAGTTGTACATTATATCATATACATGATTAACTGATACAAATGTACGTTACTTCCTATGGTTTTATGTCTTTTATAGAGTGTTATGTATTTTGACATTCATGTAAACATAATGTCAACAGCTCATTTGTACTATCAAGGTTGTTCACTGTGAAACTTGCAATACAGATAATATCAAATCTCATTGCACTCATATTTTGTGTTCTGTAGACTTTTTCAAAATATAATTATCTGTTTACATATTCCTTAAAGAAAAGTGTCAGTCTAAAAGGGTGATGGTCATTTGAATTGTTTATAACATCTGACATGTATATACTGTAAAATCATTTATATTTTTCAGTATTATTTTTTTTTTAATGACAATTTCGTGGACAGCTTAATTCCAAATCTGACCTCAAAACAAGCCCCATATTTATTGCCAGTGGCAGGAAAACCTTTATTTCATCAGAGTTTAATTAATTCTTTCCATTTTCTCATTCTTTAGTGATGTTTTAATGGGCCATTAACTTTGCAGAAGCAATTTTAAAATAGCACAAGGCAATTTATCAAGGCATCATCTATGAAACAATTTCAAGAAGTCTAATGGCTCCTGACTGTCCATTTCAATGTTCAACTTTGCACACCTGTACATGGGGCAACTAATGGCAGAGAATTCTCTCCACATCTAATTGATTTGGGCCTTGCTCTGTGAAAAGGGGGTTTAATGCATTTGCGTAAAGTGTTCTCCCAGATTAGCCTGTGCAGTCTGCACAGGCTAATCAGGCAAGGCACTTTCCGCCTAAACTTGATTTTCGTCAAGAACAGTCTTCCTTTAAACAAAAAAATACAATAAAAGCGGAAAGTGTTGTCCCTGGTAAGCCTGTGCGGAATGTCCCATTTTAATCAGTCAATTTCTGGCACAAAGTAAATCATTGAAATAAGGGAGAAGTCGCTTCTCCTTTATGTAATTAATGTGCGAAGTTAATATGTCTCGGGTGAAGAAATCGCCCACGTGGCCTTCACAGCTGTGCCCTGTTATTGTTTGGATGTCTTGATTCTTGGAATTTATAATCAATAATTCTCTATGAAAGGCTNAGCGCGGGAACCAAATTTTGAAGGCCTTTGCAAACAGTTTGGATCCAGATGAGACGCCACAGAATGTGGCGTCTCATCAGGATCCAAACTGTTTGCTATTCTGATAGTATTCTTTGAAAAAAAAAAATCAAATAAAATGCTAATTTTAGAAATTTAGCAGACGACATTTTAGCAGACGACAAATTTCCCAGCATGCAAAGGGTTTAACCCCTTTTCACAGAGCAAGGCTCATACTCTTGGCCTCATTCCAGGAAAGAGTGAGCCAACTCCACGAGGCAAAGATATCGGCGCAGCCGTGTCGCTGAGAACGGCATGCAAGGCTGGGGCCTCACAGAGTCTAGAGTTCAGTCTCACATGGGACATGCCTCTCATACACTTCAGGTCCAAGGAAGTGCAATACACTCGGTAAGGCAACTGTGTCTTTATGTTTGAGATTTTTTGCAGTTTGCTTAATTAAGCAACAATGTATTGAACTACTTACCAAAAAAAGCTTGTTGAGTAATGCATATTGTTATTCCTCACTTTCATTTCGTATTGTAAAATTCCATACAACAATTCCTGCATAATTTTCTCCTACCGGTTTCACCGGAGGGGACTTATGGTTTTCACTCCATCAGTCAGTCAGTCAGTCACACTTTTCTGGATTATGCGATAACTTAAAAAGTTCTTCATATTTTTTCATGAAACTTGAACCATAGATAGATGGCAATATGGACATTATGCACGTCATTTCATTTTGTTCCTACGTCAACAAATTTGGTTGCTATGGCAACAAATATATATAAAAAATAAAATAAAAATCTGACAATATTGGCGCCGGTTGGGGACATATATTGCTTTGCAATAGTCTTGTTTTAATATGACATAATGTTATAACGTTATATATCCCAATTGGGCTAAATTTTATAATATACTCTGCACCTTGGCCTTTATTTGTAACACTGATTTTTTCAAAAAGTCTACATAAGGTTAAAATCTCTTAGCACTTATTAAAGTATATACAAAAAGAAAATCGATGAACGCTTGATTTTTCGATAAAGTCTGCATGTTGAACTACTTTGTTGTTTACATTACATTATGTTTGTTGGGTATAATGAAAACAGTATATTTCAGAGTATAGCTAATATTACTTCTCTCATAGACAACTGTTAACCCTTTGAATGCTGGGAAATTTGTCGTCTGCTAAAATGTTGTCTGCTGAATTTCTAAAATTAGCATTTTCTTCGATTTTTTTTTCAAAGAATACTTTCAGAATAGCAAACAGTTTGGATCCTGATGAGACGCCACGTTCTGTGGCGTCTCATCTGGATCCAAACTGTTTGCAAAGGCCTTCAAAATCCAGTTCCAGCGCTCAAAGGGTTAAGCCTCACTTTCTTCGGAGTGCAATATTCACTCTACCCCTCTAAAATATATGAGCCTCACTCTGTCAAAAAGGGGGTTTAATACATGTGCGTAAAGTGTCTTCCCAGATAAGCCTTTGAAGTCCGCACAGGCTAATCAGGGACGACATTTTCCGCTTTTATGATGTATTTTTTTTAAGAAAGTCTCATCTTTGCAAAAATCTAGTTTAGGCAGAAAGCAGACTGCACAGGCTTATCTGGGACGAAACTTAACGCACATGCAATAAACCCCCTCTTCTCAGAACGCACCTCATATATTACAAACATCTCTGATCCATTGCCAGGCGCTACACGCGCTGGTTCGGTCAACAAGGTAACGCCTCCCCCAAGATGGCCGCCTACTGCCTACAGAACTACGCCATGTGGGAGGCTGGCATTGAGAGGTGGCAGGCACCTACACTCAACTGCAGGTGGGCATTATGGGAATTTAGTTTTAGTTTAGTTTAACCTTTTTATTTTACCTTAATTGCATTGAAAGCCTAAGCCTTATTGAAACGCTCTTGAGTCCTTTTCCTGGGTAGTACCTGAACTTGGTGTCGTTGGGAAAAATCTAAAGAACGCTACCACAGTGGGGATCAAACCAGTGACCTCCTGGTTGCTAGGCGGACACCATATCCACTAAGCCACGGGGATTTATAGCATGAATTATTAATAGGGGCGCAAAATAATGTGTTTCCTTACAAGCTGTACTACTAAGCCTTAAGTCAACCTAGTTCTATAGTAAAAGTTGGCATGCAACAATAGTATAGCATAATTTTATTGAAAATGACAGTTCTGTAATGTTGAAATCCTTATTTAGTCATTCCAGTTTTCTGTACAAATGTACTTTCACACACAGTCAGTCATTAAGTTCCGGCACTCATCCAGTTCCGGCATTTTTCTAAATTGTAAGTCTGGTACGGATAGAATATTTTCAGAAACATTATTTTTTCTGTGGTGTCATGTTGAGAAATGATTTTTTCGTCAAACAAATGTTTACAAACATTGGTTGAACTCCGATTTCTGTTCACGTTTTTTTGGAAGGGTTAAAAGTTGGAGGCAATTATTGTGTTGTTCTGTGGTTCAAAATACTAAAAGGTTGGTGTTTTGAGTGCAATTATGTATATTTTATGTCTTACAGTCATCAGTATGACTTTCCACTTTCATTTGAAGAAGAGAAACGTCCTTTTGTAAAGGTCACTAGGTGATCACTTCCGGTATACTTGACTCACAACTCGGGGGCCGTATACACGTTACCGTAACTTCGACACGCATATTTCAAGCATGTTTTACATATTTTTTCTGCTGTGCACTGCCTATTTTTGGTCATTAAACTTTGATGACATGCACAGCATATATTGTAATTAAATATATTCATAATATTTTCCCCCGTTTTTAATGTAAATAAGTGAACTGACCGAGGGAAGACAAACTGGTATCATTTCAATTTATCTGTACTGTGAACTCCTTCCTTTGCATCCAAACCTGATGTTATGTTCATTCAAATGAGTCATGAATCTCAGCAATATACTTATTTTGATTATACCTGTACTGTAATGTATGCTGTCTCAGAACATATTTCCAGAATATATCCCGACTAAAAATTATAAGTAAGATAAAGTTAGAAAATGATTTCAAATAAATTGTCGGATTTTTATGCCCCCGGTAGGTTGGCATATAGCAGTTAACTTTTGCAATATTGAAGATAGCAACCTGATATTTGGAATGCATGTGTATCTCATGGAGCTGCACATTTTGAGTGGTGAAAGGTCAAGGTCATCCTTCAAGGTCATAGGTCAAAAAACAAAATCCGAGGGAAGTAATAAGCTTTAAAGGGAGATAATTTCTATACCTGCCAAATGATAAATATACATTTTATTTCAAAGCAGCGCAGTAGGGGGCATTGTGCTTCTGACAAACACATCTCTTGTTATATTCATGAAATATTTGGTTAAACCCTTGGTATATCATTTATATTTGCATATAAAATAGGCATCCATGGGAAAGCGAAGCTAAAGAAGATCACCACATTTTAGTCGGGCTGTCAAGTCCGTAAAATCTGTGAAGTGGGTAATTAATTCCTTACATCAAATAAATAATTAAACAGTGAAATTAGAAAATGTGTTTTTTACTTATAATTTGCATCTCATAAGGATACACATACAAGTAATCAATATTCTTTAAATCCCATTACAATTGCTGTCTGTATCCGAGATGTGAACTTTATAAAACATGCAAGATATCAAGGATTATAGTTTGCCTTTAACAAAATGTAAAAATATTCAATGTTATTTTAAACATGAACTGTAATAAAACTACATAAAGTAACTGTGGCTTTAGCTCACATGCAGGCTTTCCAGCGTTCCTATTTTCCTAGTTTTTTAAAGTCTCCTACTTTTTCCTAGTTTTTAACAAAAAGCTCCTATTTTCCTAGTTTTTTAAAAAGTCTCCTACTTTTTCCTAGTTTTTAACAAAATTAAAAGCTCCTAGTTCTCCTAGTTTTTTTTTCAGTGAGGAGTCTTAAAATTATTTAATGGGCAAAATAATTTTTTGGTTTTGTTAATTTAATGTCACCTCTGAATATGTGTACATGTATTCATAGTGTTTTAAATATATATGGATTTGCTGTAGGTATGCATTAATTGTTTGGTTTAAACAGTATTTATTATGATACTTTGAACATGACATGTGAGTTACATTTATACAATAATGGATTAGAAAACAAGTTACTAAAAACTTATATGAATTCTTCACCATTAATTGTTTGTTTTCCTAGATATATTTGCAGTTCATAGACAGAAGCTGTTGGCTGACTAGTTCTGACCAAGTTTGCAACATTCCCATAAACAGCATACAAAAACTGTCTTTTATGCACTAGTTGAAATTTTTTAGATTTTTTTTCTTTAAAGTTATTTGAAGAAAAAAAAGCACCAATTACCGGTGTGTTTACATCCATTAAACTTAAATAAAGTTTAATTGCGAACCCCACAAAGTCACATGATCCTGCAGCCTGATAATGTATATTTTTGAGGACAAAATGGGGCACATTTCATCCTTATTAAATAGAAACAGCATACAAAAGTATGACATGAGAACAATTAGCCAGTTCTGTTTTTCAATATTATTATAAGAGAGCATTTTGAAGTGAAAAAGCACCTCATTTTGTGTAGAATTGAAAATATCAAACCTTTTCTATGATATATGGTAAAGATTAAAAATACATACTACAAAAGATATAAATTGAAAGTTTTTGATAGAAAATCAAACTAATTCTATCTAACTACCGGTTTATTTACAATATTACATATTATTGGTGAAAAAATCTATCATTGGCTGTAGTTAAATTGGTACAAAATGTACTTAAATAAGTATAATGTTACATATCACAAACTAATTTTGATACAATCAATATTTGTCTGAGAGTTTTATACCGAGAGTAAATCTAAATTATAGTAAGTACTTTGTTTAAAGGGTTGAAAATACAAGTTTATAATTTATCATGAAACAACAATACAGTGCAAATGTTTTATAAAAGTCAATTTATAGATTGACATTTTGTGTAAATGACATAATAGTTTAATATAGAGCCACCATTGTGCTATTATTTGGAAATATTAAATGTCTTTTTGTTTTCCCAATGTCAATTTAAGCAAGGACACCAGCAGTTACAATCAATGCATACAAGATAGTACAAATAAATATTGTATACGATGGCACATAGTTCAGAACACTTATCGTTACACAAATTATTTAAAGATCGAAAGATTTTTTATATACAACCTTCAAGTAATGTACAGGAGCTGCAACATATATAACATGCATGTATGTAATACTATATATTGGAAATAAAATTTTGCAAAAAAAAAAAAAAATTTTTTTAGTGAGATCCCAGACTGGTACAAATCCTTGCTGTTCAACGAGCTCTACTACGTGAGTGATGGTGGCACAGTCTGGCTTGACGCTGTGGAGCCCGTGGGTGAGGGGTCGGGCGATACCGCCATGGAGGAACTCATCAAGGAGTACGGAAAGTTTGCCTATCTCGAAGGTATGGCCAGCTTTTTCTTGCCCGATTGAGAAAAGTACCATTACCATACCAATTTGGAAAAATTAGAACAAAAAAGCTTGAAATTGGGAAAATTTCCTTCGTGAAATCTTCAAATTGGGAACTATGTGTACATGTACTTCATTGCTTGGTATTAATTGCACAAACCGATTGAAATTTTCATGTACATGCCTTTTTGCTTGAAATGTACTGTTTCAGTGCTCATTTGTTTTGTACGCTTGCAGATTATGCATGTTTGGAACAAAATTGATGCAATTTTCCTTCCTTTTGAGATTTTTTCAGACCGCAATTGGGAAATTTGTAGTTTTTCCTTAATTGACAAAGTACCTTTTATGGGTTCTTTATACAGAAGGAAATAAACTTTTGGTGGCTTATCATGGGCACCCAATGTGCCGAATTGTTCAATGCTTTTTATACACCCGTTTTTTCAAAACGGGACGTATTATAGTTTCACCCTTGGCGGGTGGGCGGCGGCGGCCGCGGCGTCCACAGCAGTGTCCGCTCTCTAATTCAAATAGTTTTCATCTGATCTTCACCAAACTTGGTCAGAAGTTGAATCTAGACAATATCTAGATCAAGTTCAAAGATGGGTCATGTTGGGTCAAAAACTAGGTCACGAGGTCACTTAGTGCATTTCAAGCATTTAGCATTGTGTCCAAAACCTTCGAACGGGCGTATCTTGTGACAATTGGCACTCTTGTTTTATTTGATTTTTTCTAAAATAACCAACAGTATGAAATCAATATATACATGTATATCTTGTGCAATTTCTAAGGGTGTTCTGTTTTACTTTGGTATATGCAAATAATTTATAGAAAATATTTCATGACACAATTTAGAATAATTATGTTGGAAATACTAAGTTAAGCTAAACTTTATCATGCTCACTACTTATTAGTATGAATTATGTTTGTTTTTTCAACTCTTTCAGTGCTGGAACCGAATTTTGAAGGCCTTTGCAAACAGTTTGGATCCAGATGAGACGCCACAGAACGTGGCGTCTCATCAGGATCCAAACTTTTTGCTATTCTGATAGTATTCTTTGAAAAAAAATCGAAGAAAATGCTAATTTTAGAAATTCAGCAGACGACATTTTAGCAGACGACAAATTTACCAGCATGCAAAGGGTTAATACATGATATAGAAGTTTGTTTTGTTTTATAACATGATCCTGTTTAAGTCTGAAGTAATCTATGTTGTTTTCTTTTTCTTTTTTTACCATGGATATTTTCTGATGTCAGAGTTTGTACATTCAGGCACTTCCTTAATTTGTAATAACTCTCATATAATTTCAGACATAGTAAATGTTGTCACTTTTCAAATTCTCTGAATTCAAACACTATTTTGTTTTCAGGCCACGAGTACAGAATGTACAACACGTATGACGTGCATTTCTATGCGTCATTTGCCTTGATAATGCTGTGGCCGAAACTGCAACTTTCCCTTCAGTATGATCTCAGTAAGTGGTGTCACTTTCATTTTGCAGATTTTTAATACAAATACAAGTACACTTATATAACGCACAAATTATTTGACACTATTCAATTGCGCTGTACATAGTTGTATAACTAAAAAAGCTCATTTGTCATAGAAAACGCGAAACAAATGCATTTTAAGTTTAGTTTTTAACTTAAATTCGATCTGCGTGCATTTTAAGTCTTTTGGAAGAGCATTCCACTACTTATTGTGTATTCATTTACAGATGTCAAAACTGGATCCTAGTTTAAGTGACGATATATCAGGCAGGGAGTGTTCTATTTTGATATGCTTTCAGACTATCAGACTTATTAATTATTTTTTTGTTCTTCTACCATCATCATTCTTAATACTTTGTCAGCTACAGGTTATCATGTGGGTTGACTCAGGTGTGAGGTGTGAAGAGAGAATTCATCTTAATGAACATGTTTGTCGCAGTGTCTTTGTCTGTCTGGCTGCTTAGGCCAATTGATAGACAATAGTTGCACCTGAGAATATCATGTTGTGTTTTTTCCGAGGATTGCAACAGGTTATCATGTGGTTTGACTGTGGAGGAAACGTCTTAGGGGGGAAACGTCCGGCAACCACTCAGGTGTGAGGTGTAAAGAGAGAATTCATCTTAATGGGCATGTTTGTTGCAGTGTCTTTGTCTGTCTGGCTGCTTAGGCCAATTGATAGACAATAGTTGCACCTGAGAATATCATGTTGTGTTTTTTCCGAGCATTGCAATGAAATTTTAATGCAGCGTCAGTATCAATTTCAATATAGAAATGTTTCAAATGCTAAATTGAAATCTTAATGTTTTCTTTTTTATGTCCCCCAGTATATACTGGGGGACATATTGTTTTTGCCGTATCTGTTGGTTGGTTGGTTTGCGCCAACATTAACATTTGCTATAACTTTTGCAATATTTTTGTTATATATATGTTTCCAAGAAGCAGTACATACATTTTAAGTGATTAAGTGCTTGTACTTATCATTCTAAGAGTCTATAATGGATACCATAAGATATTTTATTTCCTTCTTATCCTTAAAGCCTTGCCCATAATCTTTATTACTTAGACAATCATTCTTGTACTATTCTAGGTGTAATATTTTAGTGATAATCAGTACAAGCCCAGACAATAATCATCTTGAAATTGTTTCTAATCACAGTTGTACATTATATCATATACATGATTAACTGATACAAATGTACGTTACTTCCTATGGTTTTATGTCTTTTATAGAGTGTTATGTATTTTGACATTCATGTAAACATAATGTCAACAGCTCATTTGTACTATCAAGGTTGTTCACTGTGAAACTTGCAATACAGATAATATCAAATCTCATTGCACTCATATTTTGTGTTCTGTAGACTTTTTCAAAATATAATTATCTGTTTACATATTCCTTAAAGAAAAGTGTCAGTCTAAAAGGGTGATGGTCATTTGAATTGTTTATAACATCTGACATGTATATACTGTAAAATCATTTATATTTTTCAGTATTATTTTTTTTTTAATGACAATTTCGTGGACAGCTTAATTCCAAATCTGACCTCAAAACAAGCCCCATATTTATTGCCAGTGGCAGGAAAACCTTTATTTCATCAGAGTTTAATTAATTCTTTCCATTTTCTCATTCTTTAGTGATGTTTTAATGGGCCATTAACTTTGCAGAAGCAATTTTAAAATAGCACAAGGCAATTTATCAAGGCATCATCTATGAAACAATTTCAAGAAGTCTAATGGCTCCTGACTGTCCATTTCAATGTTCAACTTTGCACACCTGTACATGGGGCAACTAATGGCAGAGAATTCTCTCCACATCTATTTGATTTGAGCCTTGCTCTGTGAAAAGGGGGTTTAATGCATTTGCGTAAAGTGTTCTCCCAGATTAGCCTGTGCAGTCTGCACAGGCTAATCAGGAAAGGCACTTTCCGCCTAAACTTGATTTTTGTCAAGAACAGTCTTCCTTTAAACAAAAAAATACAATAAAAGCGGAAAGTGTTGTCCCTGGTAAGCCTGTGTGGAATGTCCCATTTTAATCAGTCAATTTCTGGCACAAAGTAAATCATTGAAATGAGGGAGAAGTCGCTTCTCCTTTATGTAATTAATGTGCGAAGTTAATATGTCTCGGGTGAAGAAATCGCCCACGTGGCCTTCACAGCTGTGCCCTGTTATTGTTTGGATGTCTTGATTCTTGGAATTTATAATTAATAATTCTCTATGAAAGGCTTTATTTTCAGTGTGCAAAGTTAATATGTCTCGGGCAAAGAAATCGCCCACATGGCCTTCACGGCTGATCAATGTCATTGTTTGGATGTCTTGATTCTTGGAATTTATAATTAAAAATTCTCTATGTAAGACAAGGCTATATTTTCAAGAACATTAACCCTTTGAGTGCAGGAACCGGATTTTGAAGGCCTTTGCAAACAGTTTGGATCCAGATGAGACGCCACAGAACGTGGCGTCTCATCAGGATCCAAACTGTTTGCTATTCTGATAGTATTCTTTGAAAAAAAAAAATCAAAGAAAATGCTAATTTTAGAAATTTAGCAGACAACATTTTAGCAGACGACAAATTTCCCAGCATGCAAAGGGTTAATTATAAATCAAACTTTCCCTTACATTTCAATAAGCCTCAGCTTTTGGTACAATGGAGCTACATGTACAATAAATAGGTTAAAACTTTACGGTAACTAAGATTGTAAATACCAAACTTGTAATAATAATTTTTTGTTCTGAATGCCACGTAATAAAAATTATTTGTTCTGAATCCCACTCTGGAAATCATTAATGATACTGTTTATGGACCAACAATATGTGTGGTATCGTCCATTAATGATACTGTTTATGGACCAACAGTATGTGTGGTATCGTCTGGAAGAATTCAGTACTTCTATGCCCTTAAGATAGGGAACTGTTACAGTAAATGGTGAGAAAATAATGTTTGTAACATTTCTGACATAAACTGTCTTTTATATCAACATTCTGGAAACTTTATTTCAGTGTATGATCTCAGGAAAATTTGGTCAGAATTTGACAAAACTTAATGTGCGGCATCCTTTCAGAGGGGACACGAGCATACTGTCAGGTCATTCTGCTGCAATGATTTTTCAGAGTGTTATTTCCCTTTGGTTACAAATTTGACATAATTTACAGAATTATTTCTCATTCTTAGTAAAAACATAATATTTGGTATCTCAGGGACACATATAATGATTATTATTTATTGTGAAAATTTCAAATAAAAGGTCTTTTAGATATATTTGTTTCAAAATATAGCGAAATTCATCTTAACCCAACAACAAAAAATGACTGAATAGACAGCTGCAATCACATGTATAAATCTCACATAATTTCTCATATATTTGAGCTCACTCTGTGAAAAGGGGGTTTAATTCATGTGCGTAAAGTGTCGGCCAAGATTAGAGTGTGCAGCTTGCACATGCTAACCAGGAACAACACTTTCCGCTTTTATGTTGTTTTTTTTTCAATGAAGGGTCCTCTTAGCGAAAATCCAGTTTAGGGGGAAAGTTTCGTCCCTGATTAGCCTGTGTGGACTGCACAGGCTAGTCTGGGACGACACTTTATGCACATGCATTTAACCCCTTTTTCACAGAGTGCGACCCATTTGTACTTGTGACTCATACTACTATATTCAGCTATTGTACTGCAGGCAAGGCTGTGATAGCTGAGAACAAGGAGCAGTTCCGCTTCTGTATGGGAGGCCATGTGGGCCACAGGAAGGTCCTGAACACGGTCCCACACGACATTGGAGATCCAGGTGGGAATCTTGCCTAAAAATAGCTCAGGACTAATTTTTTCCCATCTTTGTGAAGCGGTCTAGGCCCCCTCATTTTGTGAAAAAATGAGTTGCCAATTTTGCAAAATTTCAAAAAAAAATGAGTTGTGATCTGTTAAAAAATTGTGAAAAAATGAGTCGCAACATTTTTTTTAATTTTTGAAAATTTGAGTCACACATTTTTTTTAATTGTGAAAATTTGAGTCGCGAACTTTGCAAATTTGTGAAAAACGACAATTCACTAAGAAAGAAAAAAAGCCCTGCAGCTGTACTGTGTTTTTTTAAACCTATTTATTTTAGCTCGATTTTATCAAAAGCCTGTACTGTGTAGCCTTGCTCATTGTGGCAGGAAGGGCTATTGAAAATATAGCTTCTTAATAAATCCTGCTTCCTTTGTCAATATTACTTTTTCGCAGGTCTGCACAACAGTATATACACGTCGTCATAAATCTATAATTGTATAATAAACAGTTAAAATGACAAATAAGTATTGATGTGTGCTTCATATATAAAATATGCATGTTTTACTGGTTTGTTTTAAAAGCACTGTATGTTTGTCAGGTATAGTAGAAGAAATATCATAGGCATATTTCCAGGTCCATGTATAGTAAATATTTCTCACTTGATGATTGAGTGATGTCAATTGAGGCATCATTTTCCTTGGGTTGCAATATTTACTACACCCCTGATGTGCCTTTTATATTTTAGCCGTGCTCTGTGAAAAGGGGGTTTAATGAATGAGCATAAAGTTTCGTCCGAAATTAGCAGTCTGCACAGGCTTATCAGGGACGACACTTTCGGCCTTAACTGGATTTTCGTCAAGAAGATTTTTCTTTTAACGAAAAATATCATAAAGCGGAAAGTGTCGTCACTGATAAGCCTGTTCATACTGCACATGCTAATCTGGGATGACACTTTAGGCACATGCATTTAACCACCTTTTCACAGAACGCGGCCCATTTGTATAATTAATGTTCAGTATTTTCAAAGCAGCTATTTCTGTCTTGCAGAGGATGAGCCGTGGAAGCGAGTGAATGCCTATAACATCCATCCAACGGTGGACTGGAAGGACTTGAACCTGAAGTTCATACTGCAGGTGTACAGGGACTTCCACGCCACTGGCGACCGAGCCTTCCTCGAACACATGTACCCCATCATGAGGGTATGCACGCTGGAGACGCAATTATGCCAATACCTTTGATTGTTAATTAACAATTAACACAAGCTGACAGCCTTGTTCTTTGTCGCATGGCAGTGTTTTTTTTTGTTCAAATTTGGACCTATAGAAGGACCCATACCAAATGTCAAAAGTATATATTTTTCCCAAATATGACTTTTAAATTCCCAATTGAAGGTTTCCAAAAAAAATATGGATAAATATATTATATTCTTTTATTCTCAATTTTAAAGCATTTTTTAGCAAAAAAATATCAACACTTATTTCACAATTTAAGTCAAAACGATGCAATTTTTCCCAATCCAAAAGAACCTGGCCCCATTCCCAAAATGGTGAAAGAAAACACTGCATGATATTATTAGTGATAAGCTTAATACAACTTAGTCACAGATCACTTGACCACTTTTTTATGCCCCCGTTAGGGTGGCATATAGCAGTTGAACTGTCAGTCCGTCTGTCTGTGTGTCAGTTTGTGTGTCCAACCGAAAACTTTAACATTTGCCATAACTTTTGCAATATTGAAGATAGCAGCTTTATATTTGGTATGCATGTGGATCTCATGGAGCTGCACATTTTGAGTGGTGAAAGGTCAAGGTCATACTTCAAGGTCAAAGGTCAAAAAACCAAAATCCAAGGGAAGTAACAAGCTTTAAAGGGAGATAATTTCTATACCTGCCAATTGATAAATAGAATTTTTTTCAAAGTGGCGCAATAGGGGGCATTGTGTTTTTTACACACACATCTCTTGTTTCTGTGATTATTTTGCATAATTTTGTTAAATAAAAAAATGTCTGTCATAACACATCCAGTTATGTTTTTAAATTAAAATAAAATGCCCGTCCTAAGCACATCCAGTTATGTTTTTTAATTAATAAAAAATGGTCCATCAAAGCACAGCCAGTTATGTTTTTGAATAAAAATTGTACACCGTAGCACATCCAGTTATTTTTTTTAAATAAAAAACTGCCCGTCATAGCACATCCAGTTATGTTTTTAGCTCACCTGTCACAAAGTGACACGGTGAGCTTATGTGATCGTGTGATGTCCATCGTGCGTGCGTCCGTCCGTCCATCAACAATTTGTTTGTGTAGACAGTAGAGTTCACAGTTTTCATCCAATCTTTATGAAATTTGGTCAGAATGTTTATCTTGATGAAATCTGGGTTGGGATTGTATTTGGGTCATCTGGGGTCAAAAACTTGGTCACTAGGTCAAATAATAGAAAAACCTTGTGTAGACAATAGATGTCACAGTTCTCATCCAATCTTTATGAAATTTGGTCAGAATGTTTATCTTGGTGAAATCTGGATTGGGATTGTATTTGGGTCATCTGGGGTCAGAAACTAGGTCACTAGGTCAAATCATAGAAAAACCTTGTGTAGACAATAGAGGTCACAGTTTTCATCAGATCTTAATGAAATATGGTCAGAATGTTTGTATTGTTAAAATCTGGGTTGGGATCAAATTTGGGTCATCTAGGGTCAAAAACTAGGTCACTAGGTAAAAAAAAGAAGAAAAACCTTGTAAACACTGTAGAAGTCACATTTCATGTCCAATCTTCATGTAACTTTGTCAAAATGTTTGTCTTAATGGTATGTTGGTTGAGTTCAAAAGTGGTTCCGGTCCGTTGAAAAACATGGCCACCAGTGGGCGGGGCAGTTTTCCTTATTTGGCTATAGAGAAACCTTGTAAACACTCTAGAGGCCACATTTTTTGTCCGATCTTCATGAAACTTGGTCAGAAGATTTGTCCCAATGATACCTCAATCAAGTTCGAAACTGGGTCATGCTGGGTCAAAAACTAGGTCACCAGGTCAACAAAAGAAAAACCTTGTAAACACTCTAGAAGTCACATTTCATGCCCAATCTTCATGTAACTTTGTCAAAATGTTTGTCTTAATGATATTTTGGTTGGGTTCAAAAGTGGTTCCGGTCCGTTGAAAAACATGGCCGCCAGTGGGCGGGGCAGTTTTCCTTNATTCAATACAATTTTATCGTAATTTGTGTTGCTGTAATAATGTTACAGTTTTATCACATCTTACAACATTTGGCCAATCTTGATAACAGCAGTCCATTTAGCACAGGGAAATCAACAACTGGCTACTCGAGCCAAGAATTATAAGAATTGATTGGGTCAATATTGACAACAACTGACCATTTCGGACAATACTGACCGCAGCTGACAATTATGGAAAATACTGACCACAGTTGACCATTTCGGACAATACTAACTAAAAACTGACCATTCTGGTGGAAGTCGGCTCAAAGAACCTCGTCGGTTAATCTAAATCTAACCTTAAAGTTTTAGTCATTTTACTTCAAGTTTTCGTTTTTAACATGACTTACAAAGGTGTGCGACATTTATCGTTAATGTTGCGACATATATCGGCAGTTGAAATTTTTGCGACATTTATCGTTAAAGTTGCGACATTTATCGTCAGTAGAATTTGCGACATATGTCGGTCCTTGCGACATTTATCGTCAACGTTGCGACAAATCTCGTAGCCTGCGACATTTAACGGCGATGCGACATTTGTAGGCGCTACAGCCACCATCAAAACAATTTGTCATTGTTACTCTTGAAAGTTGACTTCAGTTCCTTTCCTGGTGATAAGTTCGTAATATGCCCATTTAAACCTTGAGATCGGTATATTTATCACTATGAACTTTGCATTCTCGGTATGTTTACTTAGATACGATCAGGATCGGACACTTTTGCGTTTGTGTTTGGGAAAGCGTTCTTTGTCTAAATTACGCCATTATCGCGTTGTAATATGCGGTGATTTGTGAAAAACAAAGTTCAGATCTTGAAAGTTGTTCTTAGAAAGTGGGCAAAGAACGTGTGTTTGTTTTTTTGTTGTTGTTTTTTTTCCATTCAATACGATTTATTTTCCTTGTCAATAGGTATGTGGGAATCGAGGGCATCCCCCTCCACACCGTACATCACCAGTATATACGAGTATATTAGATTCTAATGCATGATGTACAATATTACATTGAAGACAAGTGCTAATAACTGAATAATATACAATACTGTCATAATTGCATAAAAAGCAATACATGTATACCATTTGAAGTAATGAATATAAATCTAAATTATGCAAGTCACAATGCACAATTGTGTCGCGTTCTGAGAAAACTGGACAAAATGCTTGTGCGTAAATTGTCATCCCAGATTAGCCTGTGCAGTCCGCACAAGCATTTAGCCCAGTTTTCGCAGAACGCGACACAATTTACCTCCTTAAGAAAAAACATAAATCGATTAAAGAAATTTATTGAAAACGACGATTTTGTTGCAAACAGTTACACAATCGTCGTTTTCAAAAAAAAATATATTCAATCGATCTGTTTGTTGTTTTTGTTTTTGAAATCGTACATTTGCACAAAATAAAACAAATCAAATTATACGAAATACTTTAATGACTACTTCGTTTGACGTAATGTCTTTAGCATTGCTAAAATAGAACTGTTTGCCTATTGTTGCTAAAAGAAGTCCGTTTTCCACCCGTTGAATACCGAAACGGATTTCACACTGGGAAATACCAAATTCCTATCTATTAGCTAGCATTTTATATTGCTAATTATTTCTTTGTAAGAATAATTAAACATAAAAATTAATACACTTTGAACACAGGAAGTGTTTACTTACCGTTTGTGTTTTTGTATTTTATGTATTATCCTCGAAGGCGGTGAGATGTAGTTTTTGGCGTTGTCAGTCCGTCCGTCTGTCATACACTTTTCAGAGCTATATCTCAGAAACTTTGTAAGATTTCAAAACGAATCGTCATGAGTGTATATAAATATATATGAGCCTCGCTCTGTGAAAAGGGGGTTGAATACGTGTGCATAAAGTGTCGTCCCATATAAGCCTTTGAAGTCCGCACAGGCTAATCAGGGACGACACTTTCCGCTTTCTTTGCTTTTTTCGTTTAAATAAAGTCTTTTGTTAGCAAAAATCTAGTCAAGGCGGAAAGTGTTGTCCCTGATAAGCATGTGCAGACTGCACAGGCTAATCTGGTACGATATTTTGCGCACATGCATTAAACCCCCTGTTCACAGAGCGAGGCTCATATCAACGAAGAACGTACAACAACCATACACTTACACTTTCTTAAATAAGAGTTATTGCCCTTTGTTGTTTTTGCTTGATGCCCGTCTGTCACAAACTGTTCAGGGCTATATATGAGAATCTGTATAAGATTTCAATATTAATCTTCATGGGTTTATAGATATCAATGAGGAGAAGAACCATGTACAAGAACCATGACCCTAAAGTTTCTTAAATAATACTTATTGCCCTTTGTGTTTTTATGATGTTTCTTTTCACGGTTATACTTGTTTGTTAATATAATCACGATATTGACAGACTATTGATAACTAAAAAGCGAGTATATAGCTCACCAATATTAACCTGGTACTGACACAGGTGGACGTAACGTTTCCTGGATAGTATATGGGCACAGGAGCCCAAAATACTCAAATAAATATATAAAATCATGTTTAATGAGAGTAAAATTGACAAAGAGTCATGAAAAAAAAAACCCACCCTCTGATATTAGAGTATATATTGTTTTTATATTTGAGCTCTTTAGTTCTGATGTATTATATTTATCAATTTAAAGCCTTTAGGGACAAACTTCAAAGCAAAATAACTACATTTGATTAATCATTTATGTATCAACATAACTAGCCAATATTCACAGCTATAGCATATTAAACCATTTATGCCTAGCGTCTAGAAAAAAAAGGCATAGGCAAACAGCGTAGACCCAGATGAGACGCCGCATGATGCGGCGTCTCATCAGGGTCTGCGCTGTTTGCTCAAAGGAATTTCTGTACGAAATGTTCTAAATAAAGAAAAAAATATACTAGACATCCCTAATTTTGGAAATAAATTGATCCAATTTAGAATGATGGGAGAGTCCACTAGGCATAAATGAGTTAAACCTATTTGTTGGCATAACTTCATACAAAAGAGCACCCTTCTGAACACTATTTGACCACTTCCAAGAACCTATAGAGAATTGTTCTTGCTAAGTTTTATTAAGTGAAATACAAAATGTAATTCCAATAATATGATGTCAACCCGTTATACCAATACAATAAAAAAAAATCATAGACATAGTATTGACACAACTTCATAAACACAAATAAAACGAACAATTAAAAGCTTATAATGGAAGGCCAAAACTGTTTTTGTTGAGAAAAACTGTTATGCTTGATTTGCTGGCAGATCGTCGAGTCATATTGGCGTTCTGTTGAGAGGAGATGGTATTATGTTTGGTCAAACTGGCATAACGTGGAGTCAAGATAGGATGAGGTTGAGTCACGTTCGCTTTTTGTGAAGTCAATTATACATTCGGGTGAGTCAATTTTGCATTATGTTTGGTCCAAATGTCATAAGTATTGGACGCTTAGGCATTACCGGTATGTATAGTCAAGATGACATAAGGTTTAGTCAAATATGCATGGTATTGGGTCAAGTTGACAACTTGACATACGATTAAGTCTTTTTGGTGAAAATGGTATTACGTGAAGTCAAGATTGCCTTAGGTTGAGTCAAACTGGCATTATGTTGGTTCAAATGGATATACGATTGAGTATATTTGGCATTTGGTTGAGTCAAGTTGGGATTGTATTCGGTCAAAAAGCAATTGGCGGAATGAAGTTTGAATAATATTCGGTTAAGTTGACATAAGGTTGAGTTACGTTAACTCTAGAGTCAAAAAAGCCTTATGTTGTGGTAGAGTAATCATAAGGTTAACGCTAGCTTACATAGTGTTTGGTCCAGTTGGCATGAGGTTGATTCAGATTGGATTTATGTACAGTCATGTTGACATTGTGTTGGGTCAAGTTTGCTTTAGGTTGAGTCCAGTTTTCATTATGTTGGGTCAAATTTGTATAAGATCGTGTCAAATTTTCATGATGTTTGGTCAAATCAACATGAGGTCAAATGAAGTTGACTTAATGTTGGGTTAAGCTGGCATCAGATTTAGTTAATTGGACAAAAGATGATATCAAACTTAAACATGTTGCAATTGAATTTTACTTTTCGTCAAGTCATTTGTGTGTGATGTAGTGTTTACTGACGACAATTGCTTTACCACGGATCTGTTTGTTCTATGAACCAAACATAAGAACCATACCACTCAACATTGCATTATATTGGCCGAAGGTTTTATTTCAGGAACGCAACATTAAAACACACTGACTTTGCTTAAGTAAATAACACTCAATATATCATACTTTTGGCTAAACATAATGCCAATTTGACGAAATGCTAACCAAACTAATATGTATGTCATTTAGACTCAACTTAATGCCAAATAGACTCGGGTATATGTCAACTGAACTCAAAATTATCAACTCGACTTAACCTGATGTCATATTAACTAATACATAATGCCATCTTGATCTAACATTATGTCAAATTTACTATGCATTATGGAAATTTTGCACACCACAATGTTAACTTGATTAAACCTAACTCCAACTTGACTCAACCGAATGAAATCTGGACTAAAGCAAACTTGACCCAACATAATGTCAACTTGACTTAAACAAAATACCGGCTTAACTCAACTTAATGCCAATTTTACAATCATATTAGTTTATGTCATCAAACGGAAGTTTTGGCGTTCAATAGATTTTACCTTTTAGCAACCAAAGTCTCGTCCGGCAAAGGATCGTAAAAAAATCTTAAAATCATCACTTATATTGCCTGATTTAGCCCGAGCGAATTGAGAATAAATGGTGTTGTGCTAGATTGTTAAAGTGTAACCGATTTAAGAAGTTAAGCTGTCTTAAGGTTAGGTTACAATAGATAACAAACGACGAAAGTCACAATCAGGAAACAACTTTCAATAATTGTGGCTTCACCACTTATGTAAACAAGGTTTCATCAAACATCATCAAGTGTATAATCGTGAATGATTTATCAGTTGGGTTTAAGCGAGATTTCGACGTCCATTTAGTAAAGATGGCGGATTTTGGAAATTTTTATTTTTAAACAAGCGGTTCATTTTCATGGTGTTTTTAAGTTGAAAAACCACACACGTTAATTATACCGTTGTATGTAAATACTGTATTGTTGTTTGTTGTCCAAAAAACGCTAATGAAGGAAACTTTGCCGGCATGCGTATACCGTTTTACTGTTGGACTAACTTTATAAGGAATGTCAATTAATATTCCACATTGAAATACATTGTACAGTGTAAGCACATAAATACATAAAACGTATAAACACAAAAACACATAAACACGTAAACCAAACACTATATATGTATATATCTACAAAACATAGATCTGCTAAAAAAAGTATGTTGCAATAACTGCATTGCACTTTAAAAAAGTTTGATGTAATATGTATAATGGCTAACCTGAATATTGGAACATGAATGATGAAATTGCTGCCTTAACCCATTTATGCCTAGTGGACTCTNCTACAGCCCATATGGGGGGCATGCATGTTTTACAAACAGACCTTGTATACAGATGGGTCGATATAATATATACGTTGTATGACGTATTCTTTTAAGTCCCCTACTGATGTTTAACCAATAGGACTATAGCTTTGACCTCTGCCCATACTGTCTGTCTGTCCTTTCATTAGTCCTATCTGGATGTCTTCAACAATGGATCATGAGATATCTTAGAATTGAAGAAATGATTGCTATAAGCACAAATAAATTGAATATATTTAGAGAACAATTTGGAACCTTTTAGTTAATACATGTATACAATAAAACAAATACATTTTGGGTTAACATTTTTTGTGCGCATTTTTCTGTTTAAAGGTTATTTTTCAAATATGTTTGTGAAAAACCTCTTCTATCATTCCTACTCTTTTTTTTGTCCCCTACCGGTTTCACTAGAGGGGACTTATGGTTTGCGCTCTGTCCGTCAGTCCGATCGTCAGTCTGTCTGTCACACTTTTCTGGATCCTGCGATAACTATAAAAGTTTTTCATATTTTTATGCCCCCCTTCGAAGAAGAGGGGGTATATTGTTTTGCACATGTCGATAAGTCGGTCCGTCCGTCGGCCACCAGATGGTTTCCGGATGATAACTCAAGAACGCTTAGG
>VMBQ01010227.1:0-26855 GCA_007657795.1 Dreissena rostriformis | reverse complement strand
GAAGTGCGGGTCAAGCAGGTCAAACACGATCAAGCTTGATATACAAGGTATCAATAGATTTTGTGTCTATATTTATATTTCTTTTTGATAGGGTACATATTTTTATTTATCTTGAAACTTCGCATGAATATTACCATGGAAATACATAGCCTGACCTTACTTTCATATTTTGTCAACGGAACAATGAAAAAACACAATATGATGCCAAACCGTATTTTACTAAAGCCTTATTTTGCAGCATTTGTATGTTACGTTAAAGGTCGTAACTATTTAATGTTTATGTTTTATATATAAATATATTCTTAATATGGGTTGTCATTGCATCAGTGACGTACTTGTAGAATTTGTTGCAAAAACTCCTTTTTACATTAACCGTATAACCTCACCCATATCAATAGTATTACATTCCAGATTTTCCAAATGCCTGCGGTTATTTGTACAGATCGTCAATGTCATTCGCTCCCGAGAAAGCCGTCGAGCTGGCCTACTATCCTTCTCAAGATGCCATAAATCACCCTGAAATATATTACCGTGGCTGGAGAAAAAATGGAGGGCAAATTATTCATTTGCAGACAGGCTTTTATGAAGAAACACGGGAGGGTCCGAACACTAAATATATTCTATCAATCTACAACTTCACGGAGTCTGATACTTACTATTTGGAATGTGTCAGAAATCAGTCGATATTCAAAACGAATTATGTTAATCTTGCAGTTGGTAAGTAAAGGGTAAACTGAGTATATTGAACTTATTTATATAATATACACAGCTTTGTGAATGCTATTTCCAACGGTATCTCATGCACGAATAAAGTCATTTATACATCATTATTTGAACGGTAACTTCTATCATAATAGACCTCAGTATGCATGTAGGTAGGAATGTATCCATAATTTAATATTAAAAGGTTTGACCCAGCAATGCGCTATTCGTTTTTATTTGATGCCTTGACACAATGCAAAATATTTTGATATATTAAGATACAATATTGACTACAAATGGCTATGCACGTGCATGGGTTTGAGGCTTTTTTCAATATTCCACCATATACATTTACTACCCGTGTTTAAGAATATTGTTTAGGTTTCTGCGGACGCTAAAACATGGACCACGTATCTAGATTCATTAATACAAAACTAATTGTACTATACTTGCATCTATTTTTTGTAAACAAAGAATCGCACATATGTGCATTTATTTACAAGGACCGCGTTCCGTTGAGATGCAATTGCGTTTTTCAAAATCGCAGTTAAAGGTTTGTTTCGGTGTTATCTGATATTTGAAAGTTTAAACTTGGTTTAAATTGCTTTTATCATTCATAACGCATGAAGTAGATCATTTCAATATCATGATGACTTTACCTTTTAATAATGTGCAAAAAGTATTTGAGCGTTTTGTATGAAAAAAAGGAAGGTCGGTCTTTTAATAAGTGGGTTAAGTAAAATCTGGCCGTTATTGGCGAGTGACTGTCATTCATAATACACATTTGTGTACGATAACTGCTGGCTTTTTGTTGGAACAAACACCCATTCAATGGGCTTAAAACTGATTTATGCGCTTTGATATTACCCATGCTCTATTTGATGTTATGCTCACTAAATGGTTATGCTCTTTTTGATGTTCTGCTCATTTATGCAGGACGTCCTCGACTAGGTCCACTCTGTAAAGTAGGAGCTTGCCAGGAATGTGTATGTGTTCGACCCGGTGACCAAGTGACATGCACAACCACTTCCCCGGATGTTCAGGTCAAGATAGTCAAAGAAAGCGTTCGTCTGCAACCACCACTTCAGGAGGGGAACATCTTTACATTTACGATAGATAATGTTACAATTGATGCATCCCTTCATATGAAGCCAATACAGTGTGTCGCTGAAACAAATTTTACTTACAATACGATGTATCAGACAGAACTGTTCGTAATAAGTAAGTGTTGAGTACCTTTCGAGCATGCATGCATACTAATTGTGCTTGAAGTAAACTTCATTTTAACGTATTATAAGGCTGCAAATGTTCAGTACTCAACATTTTGTTTTGTTCAGAATACAAAATTACTTGAACCAATATTTTTCGACTAAATATGTGTGCGTCTTCGTACTAGAATAAATACACATCGTGCTTTGTTACCATATCGAACACGAATCGCATTAAACCAAATTGTATTGTTTGTTTATACATAGTCACCATTTATAATTTCAACTTAAATGAATAAATAATAAAATTCAAATGTATTACTTTTGTACTAAATCACAATGGTTTTGTTTTTCAACAATTGTGTGAGCTTCAGCATGCTTAAAACCGACTTAAGCATGTAATGTTTGACATTGATTGAGTGTGTTATGTATTTTACTAACACTTGGTCAAGTTGCTTTTACAAAGTGCACATCTATAGAAACCTCGGATCAGAGTGCGTTGATTGCATTATTATATAATACTCATCTTCTTCTTAAGATCGTCCATCACTTGGTCCACTATGCACGTGGGATACATGCAGAGATTGTCTATGTGTCTTCCTGGGGGATTCCATAACGTTCACAGCTGTCACTTCCGACGTTCATATGACAATTAACAATGTCGACACAAGCCTTCTGTCTTCCAAGCTGAATGAAACCACTTACACTTTCAAGACGAATAACTTCCCAATTGACGAATCTTACCACATGACAGAAGTTGTATGTTGGTACACAATAAATGACACAAATGATGGCACACATACAAGCGCCAATCTGTTCGTCTTTGGTTAGTATTATTAGTTCAGGCTATTGTTACTTACTATAAATATGTGTCCAAAACAAAGATAGTGTGATTAATGTCTAATTACTTTGTGTTCATTAATAGTGTACTTGAATACCCATTCATTTCAATTAGAGTATAATTGTTTGATGCAGCTGGTGATTAACATATGAGCCTCGTTTTAGAAAAACGGCGTTTAATTCATGTGCGTAAAGTTTCGTCCCAGATTAGCATGTGCTCATTAGGGACGACACTTTCCGCCTAAACTGGATGTTCGCTTAGAAGAGGTTTCCTTTAAACAAACAAATACCATAACAGCGGAAAGTGTCGTCCCTGATTAGCCTGTGCGGACTGCAAAGGCTTATCTGAGGCTATACTTTACGCACAATAAGCCAGGTTTTCTCAGAGCGAGCCTCATATGTTACATCAATACANCCCCCCCCCCCGCAAAACGAAGTTGTAAGGGAATGTACATATACTTGCTTTCATATTTTAATTGTTATTGCCATTATTTTTATAGTTATGTATTTGAGTTTCCTCCAGAGCATATCTCAAAAACTATACGAGCTATAAATTTGAAATTAAATAAATATAACTGTCATATTTTGAGAGTTATGGTACCTTGTTAATTTTGTTTACTTAGATTTTGTCCCAAGTCTATATCGACAACTTAAAGCGGTTAGAATTTCAAACCTCATTAGAACGTAGATCTCATTGAGAGAATATGCATTTCGCAAGAACCATAACTCTTGCTCCCATTTTTTAAAGGATTGTACATCTTGCAAACTGTACGAGGTATCAACTTGAAATTTCATAGGTTGATATATATATATCAATGAGGGGAAGTGCGGTGCACAAGATCTATAACTCATGCTCTCTCTTACACAGTTCATTATTGCACAGTAATTGTACAGTTATTGTCCTAGTGAATTTTCATGTAGAAATTTGTTCAATGGCATATCGCGACTATAAAATGAATTAAGACGAAACTTCATAGTTAGGAAGCGTACATTATTGGCATATAAGTTCTTACAACTGAACTGTGTATATGTCTTCTGACAAAGCGGAATGCGAGGAAGTATATTAGGCACGACAGTGACGTGTCTAGTTTCATATTTGCACAATATGCTATTTAAGTCTAGAATAGTATCGTGTTGGATGTATTACTTGAGATATACTGTTTTAATTTGCAACCCTAATGTGCGATGACAAACTCGACCAACATATTGCACAATTTGGGCAAAGCCAGAGAAAAAAAAACAAGGAGTTCAAGCTGTTTATATATATCAGTTTTTTTCTTTTGTGATGCACTTATTAATAAGGTTGAATCTTCTTCAAATAGTGCAAGCTCGTTTTAAAGCTAAGATTTAATGTAAAAAATTGTCTGCGGTAATGTTTTGTACATTATGTGTATATATTGGATTCGTTTAAGTCCAATCATTAGTATTTCAAACAAAAGCTTTGTTTTTGCTTTATAACTTCGTAAGTGATAGAAGGTTACAATATGATTATTTACTTATTTGTCCACATAAGCGGGCTATGTATGGCTTATATGGTCCATGCGTGTCCGTGAAATTAAACATTAAAAAGACTGATATGACAATACTTCAGTACATCGTTTCTGTTTCAAAACTCCAAACTGTCGGGAAGGATTTTGTATTTTACTTGGCATAATTATACCCAATGGCAAGACTATTATTTAATAAATTATTAATATTTAATTTTCAACTTAGGGTGGCGTTTCTAGCATGTCGAGTTGAGCAAGATTGTGGTGCCATAGAGCTTTCAAATAAATTTGATCAATTGTGCGATGTTTAAAAACAATAGCATTATATAGCAAATTCTGCTCAGTGTATACCTTCAGTGTTGTAACATAAGTGTCTATAGTATAGTTGCTGCTTTCACTATATCGTTTTGACATGTTGACGGGTTTGACGACCGATAATACGCCAGAACGACACATGCTAGTATATGCGCCATAACAATGATAGCATTCGTCGTTCTTCAGTTGCCGTGTTGGCGGGTTTGGAGCGCGCAAAAAAACGAAAGAACGTCAGAACGACACATATACGCGCCGATAGGACAATTTTGACATATGTTGTTTGGCTGGCAATATGCCGGAACGATGTCTAAAATTAATCACCATGCTATGGTTATGTGTTTCCGTTGAGTCTTCATGCTCTGGCTATTCAATTTAAAATAAACACGTTTCATTATTTAAGCGTGTCATTTTTATAACTTAAACACACTGTACTTTTTAATTATTTTTATAGGTAATGTATGTTTTAAACTTCATTCATAATTTTATATAAATAAATTACAGGTAATTTATGTAAAGCACCAAATTGTGACAATTTCACGATTAAATGCGGTTAAATTATTTTGTTGCAATAAATGTTGAATACGTGTAGAGCCCATGAGCTACCGCCAAATCCAGGACAAAACTACAAGGACTTCAACGTCTTGATTAACAACTGCACATCAATTATTTAAATCACTTGCACATTTTGTTTCACTGTTTCACAGAACATAACTTAGGGACGCTTTCTTGCAAATGTCGAAAACGTTAATAACAGTTTAACGGAATGTCGTATGCGGAAACAACAACGTACATTTTCATGTAATTGCTCTTTACCCAGAATCACAAAGATAAGATACGAGTTACAGGTGGGTAACAGTGTCGCTGTCATTATTGCGCTGTTTAACATTTCATTTTTTGATACGACAAACACTGTACAAACCAAGATAATGGAGATAAATATTTGAACATGTTCAGTCTTATTCTACTGTTATTCATATTCATGTATTGCTATTGTGATATTTATTCGGACATTTTGTGTCGATGTAGACAGGATATTTTGATATTAGACCTTTACTTTCGTCTTAATTCGACTTGTTGCGGCTGAAGATTTACTTTTTATATTAAAAGCTTTCTTATTTACGTGCACAACTCAACGATTTAGAACGCAACAAACGCAATAGTGAATCAAAACATAGTGCTCCGTAAAACAGAAACAGAAATGTCAACAGAAGGAAAGATAACCACAATAAAATAATTTTGAATATGTATTAAGGTCAGAGTTGTCTAGAACATGTGTACCCATCACAAAAGCGCATGTATTCTAAAATTTGAGAGTAAACGTCCTGAAATAATCATGCAAGATCACAAAATATTACTATAAAGATGTATTGTCGTCAGGTTTTGATATTCCAATCATACGCTTATGTTAGAAAATATTTACTAAAATATTAACCATACAAGAAAATATCTCAATCGTGTGTGTGTTTATATCACGTCACAACCTGATATTGGTCACTTTCTATTTTTGAACAAAAGCGTCTGAGAGATATATAAAAAGAAAGATTATAATTATTTCTATTATTATTAATGATCGATTTGTATCATGTTTTACTAGCTTTGAGTTTCTCGCGATAATTTAACTGATACGCTTGCAGTTTCATATAAATAAGTTCATTTATGTCTTATATACACAAGAAGGCCGTAATGGCCCTTCAGCGCTCACCTGAGTTCATGGACACCCATTGCTGAAGACTTGAACAAGTAATCTAGTTTTTTACCACACTTAAAACATAAATGTGGCCCCAGGGATATAACATTTTTTCAGATTTGACCTGGTGACCGTAGGTTAGACGCATCTAACCCAGATTCAAACCTGGCCTAGATGAAGAAAGATAAACAATCGGACCAAGTTTCATAAAGTTTGAGCTATAAAGTTAGCCCCTAGAGTGGTAAGATTTGTTTACAAAATTAAGCTAGTGGCCGAGTTTGTTGACGCAAGTTACCCATACTCGAACTTGGCCACAATATTGCCAATACAAATATTCTGACAAAGTTTGATAAAGATCGAGTCATAACTGTGGCCTATAGAGTGGTTACAAGGTTTTCCTAAGATTTGAACTGGGGACTTTGCTTTGTATTCACGTAAATCAGGTTCAAAAACAGCCTAGGTATTTCAAACAAGAACATTCTGAAAAAAATTAACCAAGATTGAACCATAAATGTGGCCTCTATGATAGTAACAAGGTTTTGCCCTGGTGACATAGATTTTAAGCGTACGTGATCAAGACTCGAAGTCGGTATAGAAAATGTCAAGATAAACATTCTGAACAAGTTGTATCTACATTGGGTCATAAATATTGCATATAAAGTGGCAACACAGTTTTTCTAAGACTTGACCTGGTGACCTTGTTTTTGGACGCAAGTGACTCAAGTTCGAACTCTATTTAGTCAAGATAAACATTCTATGNCTTTGTATTCACGTAAATCAGATTCACAAACAGCCTAGGTATTTCAAACAAGAACATTCTGAAAAAAATTAATCAAGATTGAACCATACATGTGGCCTCTATGATAGTAGCAAGGTTTTGCCCTGGTGACATAGATTTTAAGCGCACGTGATCAAGATTCGAAGACGGTCTAGAAAATGTCAAGATAAACATTCTGAACAAGTTTTATCTACATTGGGTCATAAATATTGCATCTAAAGTGGCAACACAGTTTTTCTAACACTTGACCTGGTGACCTTGTTTTTGGACGCAAGTGACTCAAGTTCGAACTCTATTTAGTCAAGATAAACATTCTATGGCAAGGACTACCACAGACAAACAGTGACTAAGAATTCAAAAATTATATTGGTGATATCAAAGGTAAGTAAGGTGCAAATCGTGTGTCGTTTAATAACATAAAATAAAGTCTGATGATGATTATAAATATAAAACAAATCTCTCTGACATACCTTTGATGCAATAAGCAACCATTACATGTTCCACAATTATAAAGCTTCTTCTTGACTAAAGAATGTAATTGGGGAAAATGTTATTATGCTTTTAAGTTTGAAATGTAAGAATGTTCGAAAATAGGTTGGGAGAATACGCTTGATATGGTTTAGACAAATAATTGTGTTGCACTCGAATAACTAGACACGCTCGATACTTACAGGTTTTCTTTTCAATGTGGAAACGGTTATTGAAGTGTTATACGTTTCATCTCAAGAGAATGTCATTTAATGTTAAGTGACCGCAAAAATTGTTTGTATCGGATTTCATAAACAAGCTGACCGTTAATTTATAACTTTACAGCAATATAAAATAAAATAGCAATGCATCAAATGTTGTAATCACAAACTATTTATATGTTAATTTCCTTTAAGTAAGATAATACTTTTGTTACACAAAACAATTTTCTTATATGAGTGTGAACTGTCATTGAAGTGGTTTCACGTGGTTATACTTCTTCAATGCGGCATTGACATCTCTAGTGGTGTCACGTATCAACAGGACATAAACTATCATTCAAAGTGTCCTTAACAATGCACATGTGAGATTTTTGAAAAGCCCCACATGATATCTGTTTCGCACAATGGAGTCACTTTCAGAACAATGTTCACATGATTATGAATATTACTGTGGTAAAATGGACTCACGAGGAAATTATATGAACATTTAGGTTCCGTATGGAAGTCCCAAGAGCAGGAAACTTACCATAACGCGAGTGTATGACATTTTCCGGTTACAAATCATAATGTTAATCAAAGTTTAAAAAGGATCGAATACTTAATACTACATCTGCATCATATTCGTACTTCTTTAGAATGAATAGTATAAATTTTAGATAATTGCTACAAATACTTCCTCATTAACGCGTTGACTTAATATGTGGTTGATATATCTTTAATCATTCTTATAACGACATGTAAAAAAACAAATTTTATAACGTTACATATTTGTTGTGTATTTTTATACATTTAACAGGCAACATACGATCTTAAGTGTTTCGTTCTGTTTCTGGTTCTATACATAATCAATATCTAAGATCAATTATCAACCTTCGGCATGCAGAATTGCTATTCAATTTCCCGTATAAAGAATAAGGTGTCTTTCTGATTGTCGTTTTACCAGTAAAATGCTTTGTTTTGATCGATTCAAGGCTGCCTCTTCAGTAATAGTTATGTTTGCGTTGTCGTTCTGCTTACTATGATTTTAAATTTAAAGGCTTTTATTGCTTATGATATCTGGGCTTGTAATATATAATACAGCCACACAAAATTCGTCCATAATTCTGGGCAGTCATGAGTTTCGGTGTAAGGGTTATTACTTGTTATCTCAAAATGACCTACATTGCGGTTATTATAGGCCTAATTCATTTTTATTTTGTATGTTGTTGTTAAGTTGTGTTATAATGCGTTGCGAATGTACAATCAGTGATATAATACAACCCGGTTTATCTTCGGTTAAAATCACAACTACGTATAAAGTTTTGAAATTTATTTCTTGCCCTTCTTTATTATTTGAAGTATATAGACAACAATTATGTACACGTGTTTGGATTTGAACACTTTAAAAATATTAAAGCTTTAAATATTGGTAACTTCATATCAGAGCTGAGCGCAGATTTATAAGGATTTGTCAAGTTAATTGTATAAAATTACAAAGTATGGAAATAAAACAATATATTTCAGTATTTGAATACTACAACAACACTAAAATAACTCAATAACACAACTTTAGATTTCAGATATTAGCATTTACTATGATATATCAACTTTAATATTGCTGAACAATACATGTAATGCCATATCATAAGTAGCACCATGTAAAATACAATAAGCCCAAATGAGAACCATTAATGGTTATGTCCGCATATGATGGTCAAACATACACGAGTTTGATCTCGTCTGCACGAGTTTGATCTCGTCTGCACGAGTTTGATTTCGTCATCCACAGTCAGACTTCATATTGTAACAGACGTCCGCAATCTCCACGTATTCACCTTCATTGAAGGTCACACGACAAGCTGTAATGTTTCAATAGATATTTACGTATGCTATTATACTTTTCGTGTGAATTGCTTCTTATTACGGTTATTTGCCAACCGTTATAACTACACGACAGCATGCATCAGCCGAATAAAATACACATCCTTGTTAAAGTCAGCTTATTTATTTTGGTTTCATTTGTTAATTTTATCATGATTTCTGTGTCTAACATAATAAGGTTGCTACATATAATCAATAGTTAGGAAAACAACACGCATAGATATATATTCATCCACATTTATAATATTTCCGTCCTGTAATCATAAAGTCAGGTTAGTTTTGTTTCATCGTTGAAATCAATTAACTGGACCATACCTCCTCCATTAGTGTTCCACCTTGTTTCAACCGGTTCATGAGTATATCTGGAAAAAAGTAATGTTTTGTTGTTATGAAAATGAATTATACGATCATAATAAGTTTTGCACTTTATTCTAATTGACAATGCTTTGCTTTGTTTTGTGTGTGTTTCATTTTTTTTCTAAGCGTCTTACCTTTGTTCTTCTTGGTTATATATTTCATCTGTTGTTTTAAGGAAATCTGAAACCAAAATATAATCGAATATTAAATACATGTAGATTTATGTTAAATTGTTTAAAATTATTTATTGTTAATTCGTTTAAGCTTCGTGGGAGTTAAGCAATTTAATTCATGTACAAGGGCAAGTTTCCTTAAACAACAACACAAATATATGTACATGTAGTCAGGTAGATTTGGTGTCGGTAATACAAACCAAAGAAAACGTTATGCATAAATATGAATGCATTATGTATTACCGTACAATAACAATAGGAAAATGTCGAAAGAAACATTTCTGACATACGATGAGCTACGACGCACGCTGCTGCAATGCCCGCAATAACGAAAGACGCCACGCCTATTCCTGTGTAAATCTTAGAAGAGGCGTCGACCCTGGAGTCTTCAGTGGTGTATTTATGCAAAAACAAGCACACGCACACTAAGGGGCTGTGTCGATGTTCAAAGGTAAATATCTGATCATATTATTAGGACAAAAATCAACAGCGTTTCGAAAGTCCGAACGCATAAAATAAGTACTATCGTTAATTTGTACAGTTAAGCATTTTAAATATGAAGTAGTATAAATAGAAATATTGCTGGCAGTTCTTATACATTATTTTCAATAGCATAGTGTAAATCTTACCCAACACGTATAACGTAGCGCTTGAATTGAAGACGATTTTGTGTTTCTCAAACACAATGTAACAGCGAACTGTGGACTTGTGATGCAGCTTTGTGATTAAGAAACTGAAAGCTGTATATTCATTGTTTTCGTTACTCTTTGATCTTCGAACATCAATATCGTCTGGTCCTATCCATATTGACAAAATTGTTCCTTTCGTGGAACATGTTACGTTATCACCGGGATTAACGCAAACGCAGTCAGAACACTCAAACGTGGTGCAAATGGGTCCTAGCTGAGGACGACCTGTGCGCCATAAAATAAGTTAGCAACCAAACATGTAAGTATCAAGAAAATGCTTTGCAATTTATATGTTACAAAACAATATATGAACAATAAGGACAGAAACGAGAACAACTATTCATTTAGTATAATCGAAAATGAAATAAACTTGGAATTATTAATTTCTTTAAGTGTATGCCTTGATGCTTTTTTTTATTCAACATCATTTTGATTTCTATCTACGCGGGACATTATTATTGTCATAACGTCATTTTCACGGAATATATATATATATGTAACACTTTTTAAACGATTATATTAAATTAAAAAAACTTAGCACACAATCGAATAATTATATTTAACATATGATATTTGCACAATATACAAACATTTTACAAGTCGTAATGCAGAAGGTCACACATAAAAACTTGGAATTATTAATTTCTTTAAATGTATGCCTTGATGCTTTTTTTATTCAACATCATTTTGATTTCTATCTACGCGGGACATTATTATTATCATAACGTCATTTTAACGGAACTATTTCACAGAAAGGAGTCACGTTTAATTATCTGATTTTCTCGTAAGGAAAACAATGAAAAACATTACTTATGTTTATATCAGTGTACATTTTCTACATATGAACACTGAGTAAAGTATCATACCTACCTATAAATAAATTTACATCATTTGATTTTAAAACCGTCGTATTTTTACGATATTCCAAATACAATGTTGTATCGTGTGAAATATTGTAAACAGTAAAGACTATGCGTTTGTCATTCAATTTCGTCTGGACGTCACCACCATATCGGTTTTGCCACCAGTGGCTGACTTCATAGGTGTCGTTGAACCCCTCGGGATAATAAAATGCAATCTGGGCACTGCCTCCAGGTTGAGATGGATATGACAGTACGTAGAGGACAGTATCGGTCCGAACTAAAATGAAAGTTTAACCGTGACATGTTCTGTTAGGTTATTCACATGTGCTATTCAGAACTTGATATGTACATACCAATCGAAATTTCTAAATTAGTAATAGTACTATCGAAAAGTTGTGTTTTTAACTGCAAACATTTCTACATTACTTTCTTGGTGAATGATTTTTTTTAAATTAGACCGTACAATTTATACAAATGTAATAACAAATATTACCTTGTGGTTGTATGTAAATCGCATTTGAAGATCTCAAATCATCTTTTACCGCTACTAATGCACGGTCCCAAGTCTTGTTCAGATTAATAAGTTCCATGTAGACTGCCTGTCCAGACTCGTATATTGTCATGTGTTCGATTTCGATTTCCTTGAATGAGCTTAGATTATCAGCAAAGAGAACGTGCCACCTTAAAACTCGAAAGTCAATTCCTTTCGGTTGATAGGCTGGTATGAACAAGAACGTTATGTTTCCTCCAAAAAACATTGGACTTACAATGGATAGATGACCCATTTCATTCACAATGGCAGCACTGTAAACATGATCTGAAACGAATACGTGCATCGTTTATAAATATATGTAACACTTTTCAAACGATTATATTAAATTAAAATAACTTAGCACACAAACGAATAATTTATATTTAAAATATGATATTTGAAGAATATACAAACATTTTACCTGTCGTAAAGAAGAAGGTCACACATAAAAACACGTATTTTAGTTTCATGCTCATGACGTCCACGTACAAATTGACAAAATGAACAATTGGATACAAGTTGTTAAAAGCTAGCATGTATATACGACATTTAACATCATGTGCCGCGTATGATTAATTTCCTTGCGCAATAGGTTAAAGGTGCGGTTTATAGTCTGCTTCTATATACATATTCAGCCGACTTCACAATCAACCCCCCGATCACTGGGATCTAAATAACGTAGTTATTTATGCGACATAGTCCGCGCCTTATGAACATTCATTTTTACGTAGTAATTACTATAACTACTACAATGCATATGATTACTCCAGCAAAAAAACATCAACGATAACTTGTTCTACTACATTTAGATATGAATAATGAAAATCAAGAAACATAATCACGAGAGAAATTCTTGTCTGCTAACTTTATTTAAGGCAAATGGCCAATTGCCTATACACAAAATACACTATTACTGTTAATGATAAAACATTTTGCGTTTCAAAACAATACACATTAATATTATATGTGTACCTCCTAGAGTGCCAATTCTTTTTTATAAATTAGAACAGAAATATCACTTTATGAAATGACAAGTTTACAAAAATGTGTACACATCTCTTTTCCAATACCGGTTAACTGCCTACATGAGTAAGATTGAGAAAGTATGTCATTTAATCAACTTACTTTAAATCTAACTAAAGACCTCCTTTCAATTGAGTTGAATGAAACACTTATCAGTAGAAATAATAAATAAATGGACAATTAAGAGTCGTGGTCAAACGACAATATTTAAATGAAACTGTAGACACCAGACCCTTTATGCGGAAAACACGGTTGTTTACGACTAGTGATGAAAGGACAATACAATGTTATGAGACAAGTATCCGTCTGTTAATAAAGGATTTCAATGAAGAGGATGTTTGTCAAAAATTAAGAGAAATCAGAGAGTGCACTGGTGCAAGGGAAGATAAACGGCAAATACACAGCATCATACGTATATAGGGCATCAACGAAACGACTTATCAATATGATTTTGCGCTTGATTGTTATGAGGGAATCGGAACATTATCCATTATTGCTTGAACAACATGCGGTTTTAAGTATTCTGACGTATGCCTCTTGCTAGTCATAGCAAAACATTTTCAAACAATTTACTGGATATTTATAGATGACACTACTGGCTGGAGCGTAAATCCTATTCGGAAAAGGACACATACACACTAATTTGCACACGTGGCCAAATATAGTCATAGTCTCATGAGAGGCAGTTCGTATAAAACAAATGTGAACAAATGATCAATATTTAGTTAACAACAGGTGATTGAAAAGAAGTGGACAACGGTTTGCGTGGTTGCTTTTGTGTATTTCTACTGGAAAAAAAAAACGTTTATGTTGTTAATATGTTGATTAGACATATGTTGCATTGAGCATAATAAAGCAAAACAACCACATGACACTCTGCGTTGATATTATGGATATGACATACATTAGTGGTCCTCTATAAAGTTTGTTCAAATCATGACCCTTGGGTCAAAATTGACCACATCCCAGGTGTCCAATTATTAACACAGGCTTTATAAGTTGGTAAGTATTCTTCTTTTAAGCCAATACACACAGAGCTTAAACATTTTGGTAATTGGCATAAGACAATCCTGTACAAAGTGTATTCAAACCATGCACATGAGATACTACTGCCACAGTAGTAACAGTACATATAGTATTTTAAACACCATATTGAACGAGTCTTATGTCAGGGGATATCAAAAGTCACCAACCATATATTCTTTTTAGTTTGCCTCTATTTTTTGGTTTCATTTTTTTTTTAATCCGTTGAAAAAATAGACCATTAACAAGTATAATTACTATGATTACCACGTGTGTGACTCCCCCTTACGGTCAGCGCAAAACATTTGGACACTTACCCGATTTATTGGTGCCCAAATCACACACCTTGCTCAAAATAATTCAGTATACGCATTTACCTTCTTACCACAAATTATGATATCAAAGAAAAAGAATTCAAATTTATTTCCCTTACAAGTTGGTAGCAGAGTGATTGGATAAAACCCGAATAACGGATTACTTTTGGTCTACCAGTCCAACCAGTGACCTGAACGCCGTGTACAGCAGAGACAAGAACATCAAACATTCTTCGGTCGCACTGACATAAGATATCCCTTAATAACGTTTTAAAACCCATTATTAATTCAAATCCAATTCAATTTAAGGTCCGTTTCCTGTAGCTCCAATATATGGAACACCAACAAAATTGTGACACCCAATATTTTCCTGTTTCTAAGTAGATTTCAGTTGTTAATTGTTAACAGGACGTTAAATGACATTGTTCAAAACAGAAGTGAAAAGCGAGCATCTGTTTCGTATTGGCTTTTACCCAGCATTTCAATCCTGCAACTGTTATATCAAGTGTTTCGTTAAGCATCTGTAAACATATTTCAGCTACTAAAAACTGCATTCATGGGCCCGTTTATTTGAGAACCAACACGCAGTTTTATATAAAATGCTATCTACAGAACATTTAAACGAATCCATAAAAACATACTACCAACACATACGTTACCGCATTGATAATTAAGTCATTCTAAAACTACGAACATCAGATATACTTCGATTAATGTTGTGTATCATACAATCAAAGCGAAACTCCAGCCGTAGTAAAATCTTATTTAACGCCCGATGGCCCTGCATTACGGCAAGTGACAAATTGCAAAAGCAGCACATTACATGACACAAAAAATAACGAACAATATAAGAACCAACACGCAATTTTATATCATATGCTGTCTACAGAGAACATTTAAACGAACCCATTTAAAACATACTACCAACACATACGTTACCGCATTGATAATTAAGTCATTCTAAAACTACGAACATCAGATATACTTCGATTAATGTTGTGTATCATACAATCAAAGCGAAACTCCAGCCGTAGTAAAATCTTATTTAACGCCCGATGGCCCTGCATTACGGCAAGTGACAAATTGCAAAAGCAGCACATTACATGACACAAAAAATAACGAACAATATAAGAACCAACACGCAATTTTATATCATATGCTGTCTACAGAGAACATTTAAACGAACCCATTTAAAACATACTACCAACACATACGTTACCGCATTGATAATTAAGTCATTCTAAAACTACGAACATCAGATATACTTCGATTAATGTTGTGTATCATACAATCAAAGCGAAACTCCAGCCGTAGTAAAATCTTTTTTAATGTCCGATGGCCCTGCATTACGGCAAGTGGTCAATAACAAAAGCAGCACAGTACAACACACAGAAATTTGTGAAACTTGCAGCTAGATAGACTTTTATTTTCCTCCATTCACGAAGAGCATAACATATAATACAGATTATAAGCAACGAAGTACAATCGAGTTTATACACATACAAGAGATCAAAATGAAGCAACTTAATACAGCCATTAGATTATTTACAAAGATTAGTAACATAACTAGAGTATATATAAATAATTGTTAATTCCCAAGGAAAATATTTTTTTTCAGTGTAACGTATTCGCATAGGATATGTCTTAAAGGGACTGTAAACCACGAATGACGAAAAAAGAAAGTTTTAAAATACCGTATTTTTTTACAATTGTTAGTTTATATTGATTAAAATATCACGACTGGTGAAAACGAAAATAAAGACATAGTGGCGAATATACGTTATATCAGTAACAAATTTTGCCTTCCACGGGAAGACTGCTATATAGTGCTAAGATACACAAAAATAGATTTGATTGGCATGTCAACATCATATGTGTAAAAGACCTGGCTCAGAGCGTTCAACACTAGTTCAGGCTGCTAGCAGCAGCTTTGCACAATTTACAATGCGCAAAATATGAGTCAGCAGTTGTAGATATCATTTTCAGCAACAATGCACTTTGTTCTAAGCCATTTAAGTGGATGAAGCGCGAAAATTCCGTTATTCCTATGCATTCAATTAGAATTGTCCATAAATGGTTTCGCGTTGCCTCTAACAAGTGACAATAAACCATCTTATGAACTACGAGATTAACGGTTTTCAAGCAACAGTGTCTGCATTCTCGTAAAAACTGTCTAGACACAAACATACCTATGCTATTCAATAATGTTTAACACACGGTAAGTATTTTTGGATTGTCCTTTGCCACTCTCCATAAAGGGGAGTAATTATTGGAGTCTATTACATGCGCAGTTACTCCCCATTTATCGGTGCCTTTGATGCGACTATGTATTTCGTTCTTTATGTTCATTACGACTTTTCGCTCAACTATTTTCTTCCATTGTCGCTTTGTTGGGAAATTTCCATCCTGGACGTATGAACGTAAGACCTGTATTAAGTCTTACTTTTGTAGTATCCTGTATGCATCAGGGATATATCCGAGGCATTGGCCTTCTAATTCAATGTGACATTTAAGCCTATTGTTGAAGATATCTTTCGCTAGGTATTTAGGATTTAATCTTCAGATTTGGCCTAAGAATGTTAGTTTTCTTATTTCCAGTTCATTCACTATCGGAACGGCATTAACGGTTGACAGGCAATAATCTGTTGAGATTTGTCTGTCCTACCCTTGCATTTGTTTCAGGTAAATGTTCTGTGCAATAGAAAGTTGTACAAGATCACTTTCCGAGTTGTTGTTTCATTGCTCACAGCCATATTAGGCCTTTGGGATAACAGATGAGTTGAATATCGTTAAGAGAGTTGGTGGACTCAGTCTTGCAGGCGCTACCCCTTTAGAGCACAGGCTCATGTATGTTCCTCGCAATCGTACGCATGCATCATGAATCGCATTATTAGTGGTAAGGAAAGAGTTGCATTCAATATTCTATTTACACACTTAGACAAACGCTCTTCATTGCTTGTTCAACATAATATTTAATGCGGGACAAATGTTTGTTTAAACAAGTAGAATGAACCAACTTTTATTTGATAACTGAAGATAAATGTATTTACATCATGATGATCATGCTATTATAAATTAATAAACCAAAATTTCAAACATCATGTACCTAGCATTTTTTGCTGGCTCATTATGAGAGGAACAAAAGTTCCCTCATAATAAATGTTATGATATCATCCGTCCTTAAGTTAAGGACATTTCCCGAAACCGTGAATATGTTCTCTTTATTGCCCATTCAATAAAAAAAAACTCTTGTGGTTGACCACATTCGCTTTCTCTTTAACATTATTGTGTTCAAGTTGTGAAATATAGCCAGGAAATTTAAAATGGCATTGTGTACAATAATGGTTAAAAAGTTCACTTAAACAATAGAGATTTTAAGAAAACACTGTATCTTGAATCCAAACTTGTTCTGCGATTGAAGTTTCGTGTAGTTCCTTTTTGTAACACATAACTGTCATGAAGCTTTGAATGTGAACATGAACAACTTGTATGGGCGATATTGCATCGATTAAAATACGCAGCATATACACACTCCCTGAACATGCTTGTTTTCAAATGTTGCAGTATTTTGAAATTAATGTTCAAAAACATATGTTTTGTATTTGGTCGTATTAAAAGTTCTCCAGATACTGATATAAATCAGCACTAGTTGCACATGAAAACGGTTTCCGTAATATTCTTTTTGAACTTTTCATAGACGATTAATACAAATCTATAAACAGACGGGATGATTCTTGTTTCAACCCGCCAGTCTTTAAGATTATCAATCACATGTACACAATACAGGACAACATACATACACCACCACAATTCACATAAAAGCATGAGTAAACATGGGTTCAACGCCTTGAACAGTCCATGTTAATCATAATGAGTCAAACCAGTACAAGTGGGAGAAAAATGTTTAAAATGCCGAGAACATTTATTGATCAAATATCTGGTAGAATATTGATACCAAAACCGGTATTTCATATTGTTTCACTAGATTACACCGAGCTATAACTTGTTGATTTACATTAAAACATGGCTGTTATTAAAAACAAAAACACACATGTATCGGACAGTTCATAAGTACAAATGTGTTACGGAGTGATATTAACTGAAATGTTAAAGTGCACGGGTGTGCTGCCATTTAGACAATCAAATCTGTCAACAGCCACCATATTATTCCCAACATATAATAATAGATGCTGGGAAAAATAATGAAAAGTTTCCCACTTTCGCGTATTGATTACGGTAAATTTAGAAAATGTATAATCTTGAAAGCCCATATTGTTTTAACAGTTTTTATAGCTGAAACCCAATATCATTCAAGTTTCATAAAATGTAATGAAATAATTATTTATTATTGTCAGTGATACAGCAAATGTCATCACGAAGGTGGAAAATCATTCCCCAAACTTGCTTGGAAAAAGCACAAGGCACTCCCATTTTATATATAATAGTATACACAACGATTAAATACGAGCGATGTAAACTTTACTGACTACACATTTGCATAATGTGTCTACTGCGGTCTCGTGGATGTTTCAAAGCCGTGTACTTGTCAGCCATATCACTATCAGATCTCTTTAACTGTTCGTTTGCCACAGAATCAGCTGATTTCGCTGCTTCCATGTGATCGGGAGTTCGCAGAATACGCCTTGCATCGGACGATCCCGCATCCGCACTGGGAGGTTCGGATGGGGACGTCATCACATTACGGTAGTGCGGTTAGGTAGTACTCGTTCGGAAAGTTCTCCTGAAAAAGAAAACGTAATATTAATGCTCATGTAAGGTCTTTATACGTACATCATTCGTTCTTGTAATCGAGCGGACTCTCTGCTTACCTTGTTAGAGGCATTAGGTAGCTGCAGTTCTTCTTCAATTTCAGCGTACTCATGCTCAGAAATTTCGTCTATTCCGACCACCTGTTCTGCAATTAACATGTTAACAAGTTCTCTATATTTACGTACTTGATACCTGTGTAGCAAAGTAAATAATGGATTTGATGTGTGTAATGCATATTTGTAATTTACATATACTACTAGTATATACAGGCTTACCATGTAAGTTTACTGTAGTGCGTTATTGTAGCTTTTGTTGATTATTATACTTCCAATTCAATCGTTAACATCTGATAAGACTTACATGTATGTTAAAATGAATACACATATATACCATTATTCAGCTCATATTTAATTTATATGTCTGTATATTAAGCTTTATGTGACTAAGCCGAACGGTATTCTTATTGTTTGTAATTCATTTTTTTCTGTTCTGGTTGCGCAAGCTAGTTTATATCGATATAGCAAACACAATACAGATGTATATTTCAAATTAAGTTCATGATTTGAATGTGTTCGAATACCTGATTGATTGGAAACCGACATGTTGATTTCCTCTCCTCTGAAATATATTCATAAAAAATGAGGAAATATTGTAGATGAACACAAAATTGCATTTAAAAACACTATTGAATACTCCTACTTTACAAGTTCGTTAAGAGTAGGATACGTGCCATACTTACATATATAATTATTTAGTTCCATATGAGGTGAAAAATACAAGGGGACATAATAGTGTGATTGTTACCGATTAATTAAAGATCTTGTTCTCTGTCGTGGTCTCCTCCGTCCTGCAAAAACCCATGACATGCAATTCGATTATTTGCATAATATATCGTAAGTTAATATGCGTGTTATGTGAATTATATGCATGAAATCTTTCAACAGATCATTTCTTTATATTTACGTGTTTAAGAACACTGCTATGTATTTCTTACTTCTCTAACAATACTTATGGTATCGTTAAAAGCAATCTTTCATGATTTCAGTTTAATACCTACTTTTTATCGTTATGCATAATGGTATTGCTACGAACGCAAAAGCAGCCGTTCCTATTAGTACGATGAATAAGACGCCGTGTGATGAGGAATCCAAAAATTGATGTGTATCTAAAAAAAAACGAAATAAATATAATATATTATATGATTAAATATGCAACGAAAAAAAAGACGCTTTTGATGTCAAAAATTTAGTATGTGACCAGACTTGATTAAAACCATTTTGAAACCGAAACAACTTCACGACTACGTGCCGTATTAACGCATCTGTGCAACTCGTTTAAATAACTTGTATTTATCCAATACACATTGAAACATGCAGTTCCTGTTTAGAAATGTATAAGGTATAACATTTTTGTATAACTAACCGTAAATAAATACCTTAGTTTGTATAACGCATACCAATACATACCCAACACGTATAGCGTAGCGCTTGAATTGAAGACAATATTTCGTTTCTCAAACACAACGTAGCAGCGAACTGTGGACTTGTGATGAAGATTTGTGATCGAGAAGCCCTTAGTCGTATATTCATTTCTTTCGGTAGTGTTTGATCTTTGAACATCAGTATTGATTTTTCCTATCCATATTGACAACATTGTGCCTTCCGTGGAGCATGTGACGTCATCACCGGGATGAACGCAAACGCAATCAGAACACTCGAAAGTGGTGCAATTGGGTCCAAGCTGAAGACGACCTGTGAACCAAACATGTAAGTATCAAGAAACTGATTATCACAATATCATTTTAACGGAATTACTTCACAGAAAGAAGTCAATTTTAATTAAATGATTTGCTCGCTAGCAAAATAATGAAAAAAAAATTGTTAATATCAATGTAAATTGTCTGTATCTTACCACTGTGCAAAGTATCATACCTACCTATAAATAAATAAACAACATTTGATTTTAACACCGTCGTATTTTGACGATATTCTAAATAAAATTCTGTCTTTGGTGAAATATTGAACACAGTAAAGACTATGCGTTTTTCATTCAAGTCCGTCTGGACGTCACCACCATATCGGTTTTGCCACCAATGGATGGCTGCATCCTGACCGGTGAACCCTTTAGAATAAAAGAATGCAATCTGGGCACTGCCTCCAGGTTGAGAGGGATAGGATAGTACGTAGAGAAGATCAACGGTCCGATCTGAAATGAACAGTTTAGCCGCGATATGACCTATGAAGTCATGAACATTCAGAACTTGATATAAACATGCAAATGTCACTTCTAAATTAGTTGGCTCCATCGTGGTCGTTGAACCCCTCATGATAAAAGAATGCAATCTGGGCACTGCCTCCAGGTTGAGAGGGATAGGACAGTACGTAGAGAAAATTATCATTCCGATCTGAAATCAACAGTTAAACCGCGATATTTTCTATAAAGTTAAGAACTTGATATGAACAATTTAATGTCAATTTCTAAATACGTAATAGTACTATCGTAAGGTTGTGTTTTAAAAAGCAAAAAATATACAAAAACACTTTCTTGTTGACAGTTTTATTTAATAAGACAGTAAAATAAATACAAATTTAATTAAAATATTACCTTGTAGATGTATGAAAGTCGTATTTGTTGTTCTCGAATCTGCTTTTACTGCTACTACTGCACGATTCCACGTCATGTTTACCTCAATGAGTTTCATGAAGACTGCCTGTCCAGACTCGTACAATGTCATATGTTCGATTTTGATTTCCTTGAAGGAGCTTATATCACTAGCAAAGAGAACATGCCACCTTAATTCTCGGAAGTCTATTTCTCTTGGTTGATAGGCTGGTATGAACAAGAACGTTATATTCCCTCCAATAAACATTGGACTTACAATGGAAAGGTGACCCAGTTTATTCACTGTGGCAGCGGAATTAACCTGCCCTGAAACGAAAATAACTATGTTCATCGTTTTTATATGCAACACTTTTCAAACGAGAATATTATTACAGAATAAATTCGCACACAATCGAATAATCAATACTAACTATTAGAGTGTTTAATAACCTATAAACATTTTACCGTTCTTAATGAAGAAGTTCACACATAAAAACACGTATTTTAGTTTCATTCTCATAACGTTCAAGTGTAAAGTGACAAAATGAACAAACGGATGCAAGCTGTTCAAAGCTAGCATGTATATACGGCAGTAAGCGTGTGCCGCGCATGATTAATTTCCTTGCGCACTAATTAGTTATGCGACACCGTCCTTGCCTTAAGACCATTCATTTTTATGTCGTAATTACTGTATCTACTACTTCTCTATTTAACCATTTCAATTCATATAATAACACCAGCAATAAACATCAACGATAACTAGTTCAACTACATTTAGATAGGAATGTTGAAACTCAAGAAACATTATCATGAGAGCAATTCTTGTCTGCTAACTTTATTTAAGGACAATGACCTAATGCCTATACAAGATATTACACTGTTACTGTTAATGATAATACATTGTGCGTTTTAAAACAATAAACATGCATACTATATTTGTAATCTGCTTAAGTCCCGATCGTGTGTTATAAATTTAAACAGAAAACAACACTTTATCAATTAACTAGTTTTCACAAATCTGTAAACATCTCTTTTCCAATAATGGTTAACCATTTACATGAGTAAGATTGAGAAAGGTATGTCTTTTAATAAACTTACTAACTTTAAACCTAACTGAATACGTCATTTTTATTCCTTTGAATGAAGATATGATCTGTATTAATAATAAATAAATGGGCAATTAGAGTGGTGATTTAACGACTATATTGTAACGAAACTGTATATACCAGACCTTTCATGCGGAAAACACGGTTGTGAACGACTAGTGATAAAGGACAAAACAATGCTATGAGAATATTATCCGTCTGTTAATGAAGGATTTCAATAAGGAGGATGTTTGTCAGAAATTAACAGAAAAACAGAGAGTACAATGGTACAATAGAAGTCAAACGGCGTATTAACAGCATCAAACGTATGTCAGGCATCTAATAAACGTCTGACCAATATGATTTTGGGATTGATGGTTATAAGGGAATCGGAACATCAGCCATTGTTGCTTAAAAAATCTGACGTAAGCGTCTTGCTAGCCATGCCAAGCATTTTGAAACTATTTACTGAATATTTATAGATGACACTACTGAATGGAGCGAAAATCCTAATCGGAAAAAAGGACACATGCACAATAATTTGCACAAGTGGTTGCTATTGTGTATTTCTATTGAAAATAAACGTTTGAGTTGTTAACATGTTGATTAGACATATGTTGCATTGACAAAAATAAAGCAAAACAACCACACGACCATCTTCGTTGATATTATGGATATGACATGCATTAGTGGACCTCTACAAAGTTTGTTCAAATCATGACCCTTGGGTCAAAACTGACCACATCCCAGGTGTCCTATTATTAACAAAGGCTTTATAAGTTGGAAAAGGTGCTTCTTTTTAGCCAATACGCCCAGAGCTTTAACATTTGGTAATTGACAAAAGACAATCCTGTACAAGGTTTATTCAAACCATGCACATGTGATACTACTGCCACAGTAGAAACAGTAAAAACATCAAACATTCTTCGTCCGAACTGAAATAAGATATCACTTAATAACGTGTTGGAACCCATTGTTAATTTAAACCCGATTCAATTAAATGTCCGTTACCTGATATCTTCAATATATGGAACAGCAACGAAATTGTTACAACCAATATTTTCCTAATTTTGAGTAGATTTTAATTGTTAATTGTTAACAGGACGTTAAATGGCATTGTTTAAAACAGAATTAAAAGGCGAGCATCTGTTTCGTAATGGCTTTTATTCAGCATTTTAATCCTGCAACTGTTATATCAAGTGTTTCGTTAAGCATCTGTACACATATTTCAGCTTCTCAAAACTGCATTCATGGGCCCGTTTATTTACGAACCACAACGCAGTTTTATATCAAATGCTGTGTACAGAACAAAAAGAACCCATAAAAACATAATACCAACACATACGTTAACGCATAGATAATTAAGTCATTCTTAAACTACGAACATCAGATATACTTCGATTAGCGTTGTGTAGCATACAATCAAAGCGAAACTCCAGCCGTAGTAAAATCTTATTAAAAGCCCGATGGCCCTGCATTACGGCAAGTGATCAATTGCAAAAGCAGCAGAGTACATCACACATAACATTGTGAAACTTGGAAGCGCCGGTCAGTGTCTTTTGCATAATTGAAGGCCTTTGTACTTCAGCCTGGTATAATTTCAACATTCAGTTAATGTTCGTATCAAGCTACTATTTACACACTTAGACACACGTTCTTCATAGCTTGTACTATATCATATTAACTGCGGGACAAATGTCTGTTTAAACAAGTAGAGTGAAACCATTTGTATTTGATAACTGAAAATAAATGTATTTACATCATAGTATGAATAAATAAACACACATTTCAAGAATCATGTTCATAGCATATTTTGCTGGTTCATTATAAGAGAATAAAAGTTCGCTCATTATCAATCTCATGATATCATCCGTCCTGAGGTTAAGGACATTTCCCGAACACGAGACTATGTTCTCTTTACTGCCCATTCAATACCAAAACAAACACTTGTTGTTAACCACATTCGCTTTCTCTTTAACATAATTGTGTTCAAGTTGTGAAATATAACCAGGAAATTTAAAATGGCATTGTGAACAATAAAGGTTAAAAAGTTCACTTAAACAATAGCAATTTTTAGAAAACAAAACTTTTGAATCCAAACTTGTTCTGCGATTGAAGTTTTATGTAGTGCCTTTTTGTAACACATCACTGTCACGAAGCTTCCAATTTCAAAATGAACAACATGTATGGGCGTTATTGCATCGATTAAAATACGCAGGGTGTACATACTCCTTGAAAATGCATGTATTCAAATGTTGCATTATTTTGTAATTAATGTTCCATTTAATTTGTATTTGGTCGTATTAAAAGTTCTCCATTGATATAAATCATTATTAGTTTCACATGATCACTGTTTCCGTAATGTACGTTTTGAACTATTCATAGAGGATTAATACAAATCTATACACAAACGGGATGATTAGTGTAATAGTTCGCGAGTCTTTAAGATAAGAAATTACATGTATTCAATACACAACAAAAATACATACACCACCACAATTCACATAAAAAACAAGATTAAACTCGGTTAACCGCCTTGAAACAGTCTATGTGAATCATAATGGGTAACAATAGTACATGTGGGGGGGGGATATTTAACATGCCGAGGACATGCATTGATCAAATGTCTGGTAGAATATTGAAACCAAAACCGGTATTTCATTGTGTTTCCCTGGATTACATCCAGCTTTATCATGTTGATTTACGTTTAAACATGGATGTTATTAAAGAACAATTACATATGTATCGTACAGTTCAAAAACACACGGGTGTTAAGGAGTGATATTAACTACAATGTCAAAGTACACGGGTGTGCTNTAGTTGAAGAAGATTTTGAAATATATGGGAATAAAATTACAAACACTGATATTTGTACTCATCTAGGTTTGAAACGATCTCACACTATCAGTTCTACAGCGGAACAAAATGTTGATAACAATATTCAAAAAGCACGAAGAACAGTATATAGCTTTATGTCGTCAGGTTTCTATGGTGCTGGTGGTTTGGACGTCCCATCAATTCTACATATTTTGAAAATGCATATCATTCCCATTCTGTTTTATGGACTAGAAATTATTTTACCTAAAAAGACACAAATTGATAAGCTCGAAATCTTTCAAAAACGAATACTAAAGCAACTACTTGTGTTACCTAGTAGTACACCTGACATTGCAATCTACTCAATAAGTGGTCTCCTTCCAGTAAAAATCCAGATACACAAGAGAGCTTTAATCATGTATAACAGTGTGTGTCTACAAATTGAAAGTGCAAGGGAACGTCGTATAGCTGTTAGACAGTTGACTGTAAAGAGCAACAAGAGCGTTAGTTGGTTTGTAGACATCCGTAAGTTATTCTGGCTGTACGAACTTGGAGATCCAGAAGATTTGCTCGAGTCTCCAACAGAGAAGGACCACTGGAAGAGAACAGTTAAAAGGACAATAGACAATATATGGTTACAACAGACAATTGCTGAATCAAAAACAATGAAAACTTTGCAAAATCTTAACATGAACATGGTTAAGCCAAGAAAACCACACCCTCTTCTACAACAACAGGCGGTCTCTTCATACGATGCGAACCGGCAAGTACTCAAACTCAAGTTTATGTGTGGCAAGTACATTTTGCAGAGTGACCGGGCATCCTTTAGTAAGAACAAGGTCGATGACACATGCAGAGTGTACTACGAGTCTCCTGAGACACTTCAACACATGGTCCTTGAATGTTCGGGCTTGTCGGTGGTACGAGATCCTATCCTCCATGACATAGAGAGCAGGCCTTTTTCTGTTTATTTGGGGAAAAAGTACCTAGCAAAATGGGGATTTTTCGAGTCGTAAAATCTTCCAAATGGGGAAGAATTTTC
>VMBQ01010226.1:0-27050 GCA_007657795.1 Dreissena rostriformis | reverse complement strand
TTGACATTTTATGGAGGCATCCCATATTGCCTGTGCTTTTTCGGGGGAAAATTACTCAATTGGGAATTTGAGTCAGTCATTTGGGAAAAATATACACTTTTTGAGATTGGGAATGGGGCAAAATAACCCAAATTTGACCACAAAACAAAATGACTGCCTTCAACCTACCCGAGGGCTTATCCTCTCTGATCTTGCTGATGCAGTGACTGATCTGCTGCTTGTTGTTTTCAAGCTTTTCTAGAAAGTTGCTGGAGAATTCTGCTCTCCAGTGAGCTGTAACTGAACAGTTTCTCTCTCTTTTTGGATGTCATTACCAGAATTCCCCTCTATCTGGTCACACTTATCATTTGTTTTTACAACTGAATTAAAGTCATTAAACCTGGCAGACGAATGCCTTAAAGCCATGGACCATTACATTTGCGTTATTGGGTAAATAACCATGTATGCCGGTAAAAGACAAAGGTTTCACCCAACATGTACAGTGAAATACATATAAAAGTAATGTATACTCTATGACATGGTATTTTACAAGCACTACTAATTTATTCGTTTAAACAATTGACATTATACAAATTGCATTCCCCAATATCCAATCATCAGTACAATATTTTTATAGTGTCTCTAAATTTTCAATCATATGTATTTTTATGCCCCCGGTAGGGTGGCATATAGTGATCGTACTGTCCGTCTGTCCGTCTGTCTGTCTGTTCTTCTGAAATTCCGTCACACTTGCGTTTAGGTTTCGAAATTTGGTCAAAACTTTTTCAATATAAATCATAGCAACTTGATATTTGGCATGCGTGTGTATCTCATGGAGCTGCACATTTTGAGTGACCTTGAAGGATGACCTTAACCTTGACCTTTCACCAAAGGTAAAAAAAAACGTTTTTCAAAGCGGCATAGTAGGAGGCATTGTGTTTCTGACAAACCCATCTCTTGTTTGTCTTTACATTTTCGGACACCTTTATTTAAAAAAATATTTTTTGTATCTAAATTTTGGGTTAGAGTAACCCTAGTAAAGTAGTTATGCATAGAAGCATATTCCTGGATACCTATTGTAATATTCCTTAGCCTTTAATGTCCTTTCCCTGGGTTTCCTCCTTTTCCAACAATTTTCCTCACAGCCTTTGTGGATTGTACCTTTTTTATACGCCCGTATAAAATACGGGACGTATTANAAACATGAAAGAAGGTACTGCAAAAAAGTAATAATGTGTCTGTTGAACAAAGAGGCCCCCACACTCCACTATGATGATTGAAAATATAGCGGTGCACAAGTTCACATGTTGATTTATATGTTTGAAAAGTTTGCACACAATAGCAGCAAAACTTTTTGAGCAATGGGTGACACAAGAAAGTTGAATCAATTCATTTAAACTCTGGTAATATTGATATTATCTAAACAGAAATATGTAGGTATGCATGCTCAAAGGATGGTTAAATATCGTTGCAAACTTTCTTCCCTCTAGCACCAATATCTGGAGAAAATGTATCATTAAGGTGTGTAAACCATGACATAAAGAGTCCATGTGTGCATTTTGTGAACACAAATTTAATAAGTGTCATAGTACATCTTATAACTTGTGTTGATATTAATTGTACTTATCAGCATTCAGATGGTTTTAAATAGGAAAAAAGGAACACAATTTGTTTGTTTCAATGTCAATCATTATCCTCTATATTATATATTTAAGTGAACAAATCATATATACATGAGCACAATATTGTTCATATTATCTCACTTCTGTCAATAACGCCACATGAGCAGCGGATGTAAGTAGCAGATTAGACCAATACAATAATTTTCTTAACTGTGTAAATGTTATATGTTTATGCTTGTACAATAAATTTGCATCTTTAAAAATGTTTTTATTTACATTTGCTGCTTTTTATGTCCCCCTGTCGATTTGATTGTTGGTTTGTTTGCACAAACTTTAACATTGGCCATAACTTTTGCAATATTGAAGATAGCAACTTGATATTTGGCAGGCATGTGTATCTCATGGAGCTGCACATTTTGAGTGGTCAAAGGTAAAATATATGTGTCAAAATTATATCTTTTGCCTGTTACATTTTGCGGCCCAATGTACGTGTTAAGCAGTTTAACAATTTACAACGGCATTTGTGGCGAGGCTTACAGTCATAAGGTAGGTCATAACATGCACTGCATATCATAAAATTGTATGGCTTTTATTGACAAAATTTGCGAAATCGGTGTTAAAGACTTAACATGACCAGTGTCGCAACTTCGTCCCTACTGGGAATTCAGAGCTCAAATTTAAGATTAGAAAGTGTCAGATTTTACACTTGTATAATGAAGAAGTCCTGATCTCGTTCCAAGCCACACATTAAATTAAAGAATAAACATAAAAAGTGTCACAAATTTGTCCCTATTGGACTCAAATTTCTGATTTTAATTTGTCAGATTTTGCTCTTTTATTATGAAGAAGTCATCTCTTGACAAGATGGTGTCCTGATCTCGTGCCAAGTCACTTTGTTTTTTTTTCATGTTGGTTCAAAGCAACATATAAACGCAGATTTGTTTAATGTATTTTGTTTTAAATTCTGTACTTTGAAAAGTGCATAATAAGTCATCAACTATTATAATTTTATGAAAATATTAATTTAAATTTGGTTAATGCAGTTATTGATAGAAATTGTTTTAACGCATACGATGTAGATAACAATAGAAATTGAGTTCACGTTTAAACGTGACGGTCATGTTCTTACAGTGGGTATTATTTTGTTGATCTTACTATACTTTATCGACCATTTGTCATTTAACAATATGAACACGCGTACAATCAAAGTAAAATTACATGTAAGCGAACGTTTTTTTCCGTTCAAGTTTCAAACATTGGCTCAAAAAGTTAATAATAAGCTGTAAAAACAACAAGCAACAGTTTATGGGATTTAAGCATAACAGTTCGAGTATAAATATAGGTTAATGGAAAAAGTGAAAATCATTTAATTGTCTTATGAAAATTATGAGCCCAATGTTCTGGTATTTTCTTTGTGCTGTCGCATTCTTGTAGTTTGACAAAATCTTGTGACACCACTGGAATGGCACGACAGCAACACATGGGTTTGACTGCAAAACATATCAGAAACGCGCGAGTACATTAGTCCAACAAATGACAGTGTTTTAACAAGTTTGTATTACTCCGAACTATTACTTCGTTACAATGGGAAAAAACAACTTTCAAAAACTGTACAGAACATGAAATTTACGCAGAATTACGACTTCAGTATAACTTGATGTCATGATACAATTAAGTATAAAAATATACTGAAACAATATTGACATAACTTGAAACATCCTTATTATGTACAAATTCATACTGGTACGCCCTACCCTAGATATTTTGAGTTCGACTATTGGATAGATATAGATACACAGAGGTTAGTAAGGACATGCATTAACAGTTATATTGCACAACTATTAATTTATTAGTCACATGTTATGTACACTAGCCTGTACTGTAGAGATAGAGCAGGACGTTGGCGAGTCGGCGTACGGCATAATACCGAAGGCAACCGGTCACCGAAATCCTGCTATGTGATAGGATTGTACTTATATTTTGAATAAGTATATAGATCGCGTGATTTTTTGGTATTTTTTATTTGCTGGCGCTAGACTGTTGTGGTCGTTTTAAAATTATGTTTTTATGTTTACGGTGACAATTATTTAGTCGGGATTAGATTAATTGGAGGCGGTCCGTATTTCGGCTGAGCAGTCAGTTACATTGCTCTTTATAATTGCAAACAAAAACTTTATCATTCATTGACACATCCAATGGTATTTTTATACATGATCTATGATACCAAGAAGGACATCGGTCACATTGAATCATATGGTCAACGCATTCGGGAAGATTACACAAACAGTAGTTATTTATTCGTTCGCGTTTCACAAGAAGCATACTACGTTTACAATGTTTTTTGGGTGATGGGAAAAAGAGATATCTCTTCTTGCTCAAAGCAGTGCATCAAGTGCGATCTCATTTTAGAAGAAACAAAAATTATTTCGAATTCCAATTGCTTAGTGAGGCAATACTGGGTAGCAAAGGCAATGGAATAAACTCCACAATCAACGTTATTGTTTTGTTTCATCACGGTCGGAATTGTGATATCAATGTATTCTTTGTCTTAACCATATAATGCTGAAAGTTGTTTTTGAAGGCCATGTGGTATTAATCTGTCTCTAGAACGATTGTTACCTAAGCTGTCCAATAGAAATATTTGATTATCATGCAAAATCGACACGACCCAATGGTAATTATGGGTGTGTTGAATTTGGCAAGAAGGCTGTGTTACTGGTTGCATTAACTTTTCCACATTCCAACTTAACCTTGCGTCTAAATAAGATATGAGCGGCTTCTATGTGACTTGAACATAATTGATCATTTGATATTAAAGCGTCTTTGTCTGNTTCGAACTCGTCCAAGATATTATTGGGACACATGTTTTGACCAAGTTTCATGAAGATTGGACTAAAAATGGGACTTCTACAGTGTTAACAAGGTTTTACTATAGCCATATAAGGAAAACTGCCACGCCCCCTGGCAGCCATGTTTTTCAACCAACCGGAACCATTTTCGAACTCGTCCAAGATATTATTGGGACACATGTTCTGACAAAGTTTCATGAAGATTGGACTAAAAATGTGACTTCTAGAGTGTTAACAAGGTTTTACTATAGCCATATAAGGAAAACTGCCACGCCCCCTGGTGGCCATGTTTTTCAACCAACCGGAACCATTTTCGAACTCGTCCAAGATATTATTGGGACACATGTTCTGAATAAGTTTCATAAAGATTGGACAATAAATGTGGCCTCTAGAGTGTTAACAAGGTAAATGTTGACGCCGCACGACGCACGACGGACGACGCACGACGGACGACGGACGAAAGGCGATCACAATAGCTCACCATGAGCACGTTGTGCTCAGGTGAGCTAAAAATATGCTGAAACTATATTGACATAACTTAAAACATCCTTATTATGTATAATATCATGATACAAGTAATTATAAAAATATGCTGCAACTTTTTTGACATAACTTAAATCATCATTGTTATGTACAATTGCAGATTTTTTTTTGTTATGTTCGACTACTGGATGTATATACACATAGATAAAGGACATGCATTAACATTCATATTGCTCAAATATTAAATTATTATTCACACGTTATGTACACTAGCCTGTAAAGATAGTGCAGGACGTCGGCGAGTCGGTGTACGGCATTCACCAAAGGCAAACGGTCACCGAAATCCTGCTCTGTGATAGTATTGTACTTATATTTTGATTAAGTAGATATAGTGCGCGATATTTTGGTAACTTTATTTGCTGTCGCTGGACTATAGTGGTCGTTCTATAAAAGGTGTTTTTAATGTATATCAGTAACATAGCTTTAAAAATATAAGCACATATTGCAAACACATTTTTTATCATTCATCGACACATCCAATGGTATTTTTATACGCGATCTATGATACAAAACAAGACATCAATCGCATTGAATCATATTGCCAACGCATTCAGGAAGATTACAAAAACAGAAATAATTATTCGTACACGTATCTCAAGAAGCATTCAACGTTTACTTTATGTGCTATAGGTGACCGGAAATAGAGGTATCTCTTCTTGCTCGAAGCAGTGTATCAAACGCGATCTCATTTTAGAAGAATCAACAATTATTTCGAATTCCAATTGCTTGGTGAGGCAATACTGGGTAGCTAAGGTAATGGCATTAAGTCCACAATCAACGCTATTGTTTTGTTCCATCGCGGTCGGAATGTTAATATCAGTGTATTTTTTGTCTTTACCATATACTACTGAAAGTTGAATTTGACGGCCATGTGGTATTAATCTGTCTTTAGAACGATCGTTATCTAAGCTTTCCAATATAAAAATTGATTATCATGCATAAGCGACAAGACCCAATCGTTATTATGGTTGTAGTGAATTTTGGAAGAAGGCTGTGTTACTGGTTTCATTAATGTGTCAACATTCCAGTGACCCTTATCTTCGGCAAAGAGAGGTAAGTATTCAGATACATGAAGCTACCTTATATCTCCTTCTACCTTGCGTCTCATAATATATGAGCGGCTTCTATGTGACTTGAATATAATTCATTATTTGATACTAAAGCGTCTTTGTCTGACATCTTAAACCTTTAAGGTTGTATCCAGTCTTCGTCTATCGCAGTAGTGATTTCATCATAACATTCAGTATGTGAACAACTTTCTACATCAATAGACGAATTCATATGCGGTTGCATTTGTTATAATATATGAGCGGCCTCTTATGTGATCTGAATTCAAAGCCTTATTTGAAAATAATTTGTCGTTGTCTGTAATATTTTGCATCCGGTCTAAATGGAGTCATGGTTTTCATGGTCAAAATCAGAATGTGAATGACTTTCGGCATGTAAAGAATATTTAATAATGATTTGTATTTGTGTAATTGCTGGTTCGGAAAATTTAATTTTACGCTTGTTGCCCGACAATGGCGTCGAGTCGGAAATGTTTTTAGTTTGAACATTCGAATTTCATATATTAGCGAAACGTTCATCATCGCGACTGCATTCTAAATCCTTTTAATTACCTGCATTTTATTGAACCTTTTCATTTCCGGTTTGAAACAATTGAGTTTGTCATTCCTTTCATACAGTGGTGTACTAGTCTGTGATAAATTGGGACGCGACTTTAGAATGGACTTGAGTGTTGAGACATCAAATCGCAGATTATTTTTTTGCACTGTCGCCATTTAAGTTAGTGACAACGGATGCATTCGGATTACTTAATGTTGTTTCAGTTGGTTGGCTATCGTTAACATTATTAAAAATTGAATTTGGAGCTGCATTTATAACAGTGCCATTATCAAGATCTCCCTTCCTGCCGCGTTTTGTACCACATTTTCTCATGTTTTTCGGCCGACATTTTTCTCTGAGCTGAGTTTAATTATAGGCAGTGGCTAGCCGTACGGCCCCGTACGACTAGCCTATTGGCTAGTCATACGGCCCCGTACGGCTTGCCAATCGGCTAGTCGTACGGCTCTGTACGTTTAGCCTTTCCTATAGGGATTATCTAGCTGTACGGCTTAAAAAAGTATAGAATTGTCATTCAGTGCTGTTAATCAGTAATTAATTTGTTAAAACTCATACATTTACACAAATTCTTCATCTGTTTAGGCTTCCTTTCATGTAATACGTTTTATTAAATTTATATTCTCCATAACTGTGATTTATATTGATTGCTGTTATTGTTGTTTTGCGAAATAAATTAACACTTTTTCATATCTCCATTTTTTACACCCTTTCTATACTATGCACGAATCGGATTTTCAACAACAACGAAACATAAACCAGACTGCAAAATCCGTGACAACGACTACACGAGCTAGTCTGAAGGCTAGAATTTTTGGAATTTTACTATCTAAGTAGTAAAAACAAATGCACTGAATATCTTGCGGGACGTTCATGTAGCGAAACTAAAATAATCATCTTATCAGCCTGCGTGATAGCACACAATTTTAGGTACATGTATTAGAACGTTTTCTCATGACGCAATAAACAATCAATATATTTATTTGTTATAACAGCCGTACGGCTAGAACGGCCCCGTTCGACTTGCCAATATAGGCTAGCCATGCACTGCCTTAATTATATACTCTTCGTGTTCTGGAACAGACACTCCTATATAGAGCATGGCGTCAATTTTATGATAGCATCGCGTTGTTGCAGGGCATTTGTGGGAAATTTGTGACCGAATATTTTTGCGATTCTTACTACCCTTAACCATAAAGGACACAATATCCGGTACAAGTTGAATGCCCCTATCATTAATGGTTTGAATGGCCATGACACGTTGGGTTTTCAGCGCATTGTAAACGTTTGTTCTGGTATTTATTTTGTCATGATTATCAGTAATATCACAGCTTTTTTCTGTGAGTCAAGTAATGCAGCCAATTCTGCGGTAACAATTTTAATCATTTTATCAGGATGACACACGTTTAAAGTTAAATTTACTGTTTCTGGGTGACAATCTCCATTCGCTTTCACCACAAAAGGCATTTATAATCCATAACAAGTCATTTCCTTGTAGAAAATACAAATATAAAACAATTCCGTATATACTTTTTATATTCGACAAGTCGTTTTGTTTGGCGTTTAAACGCTCAACTACATTATTTGTTACGCCTGAATATGAATTGTACATTCTTAGTGGTTCTAAAATCCATCGACCCGCGTTTTTCTTAATTGGTTCTAATAAAAGTTGATCAAAATACGTAACGAACGATTCACCTTTTTGCTTTATACTAAAATACTTCTATTCAAATGCTTCGACCGTTTCAGAATGTAGTAACTCACGATCTTGCATATCGTTAACACGTTTGTCGTCTATTTTATCCCCATGCTTATGAACCCAAAAATGTATGTCGTTCAAAATACGTTCAAAATACGGTCCCAACAGATAAGTATATTGCTATTTATTCCTGTTCCGCGGTCAGTTATGAAAGTTACAGCCCGTTGTCCAAGTTTAGGAATTTTCTCGCGCAAAATGGAAATACATTGCTCATAACAGTTTTGCTTTTTTTTTCACGAAGCATGAACGCTAAAGGTAGTGTTGGTTTATTTGTAAACATTGGATGTTGAATCAGTAAGGTCGAAACATACAAAACTCATAGAATAAAGGTATCGTAGTAGAATTCTAAGGAAACTTCTCGCACGTTAATTAATCGGGTTAACTTCGTCAAATGTTTCAGTGTTGCCGGTTAAGATTTCTGAATTTGGAATAGCTTAATGCTAAGTTTGCAATTTTCTAGCGGGTCAACCAACAACATAATTTTGCCAAGTGTAGCCATCAGATCGCCAATCATATTTAAGATGGCGCATAGCAAACGCTTATGTTTTATACTAGTATATCTGCTACTTCTTCGACAGTTATAATGCGTTCAGTTTTCGAAAAAAATAGTGGACCCGGAATCGCCTCCATATAGTTTATTATTGTTTTTCATTACTTCGGAGCCTAACTTAGTTTTAATTATAGTTTTATTAGCATGTGCAAACTTACTGGAGTAAGATTTGATTTTTTTTGTTGAGGGTGACGTGGGTGTTGTGGGTGAAGGTGGCTTGATGGTGGCGGATGTAGGCCGCTTGATGGTGGTGGATGTAGGCCGCTTGATGGTTGCGTATGTAGGCCGCTTGATAGTGGCTGATATAGGCCGCTTGATTGTGGTGGATGAAGGCCGCTTAATGGTGGTGGATGTACGACGCTTGATGGTGGTGGATGTAGGCCGCTTGATGTTGGTGAATGTAGGCCGCTTGATGGTGGTGCATATAGGCCGCTTGATGGTGGCAGATGTAGGCCGCTTGATGGTGGTGGATGTTGGTCCCTTGATGGTAGTGGATGTAGGCCGCTTGATGGTGGTGGATGTAGGCCGCTTGATGGTGGTGGATGTAGGCCGCTTGATGGTGGTGGATGTAGGCCGCTTGATGGTGGTGGATGTAGGCCGCTTGATGGTGGTGGATGTAGGCCGCTAGATGATGGTGGATGTAGTCCGATTGATGATGGTGGATGTAGGCCGCGTGTTGGTGGTGCATGAAGGTCGCTTGTTGGTGGTGGATAAAGGCCGCGTGTTGGTGGTGGATGTAGGCAAGCTGCTTGATGGTGGTGGATGTAGGCCGCTTGATGGTGGTGGATGTAGGCCGCGTGTTTGTGATGGATGAAGGCCGCATGTTGGTGGTGGATGTAGGCCGCTTGATTGAGGTGGATGTTGGCCGCTTGATGGTGGTGGATGTAGGCCACTTGATGGTGGTGGATGTAGGCAAGCCGCTTAATGGTGGTGGATGTAGGCCGCTTGATGGTTGTGGATGTAGGCCGCTTGATGGTGGTGGATGTAGGTGGCTTGATGGTGGCGGATGAAGGCCGCTTGATGGTGGTGAATGTGGGCCGCTTGATAGTGGTGTATGTGGGTGGCTTGATGGTGGTGGATGTAGGCCGCTTGATGGTGGTGGATGAAGCTGGCTTGAAGGTGGTGGATGAAGGTGGCTTGAGTGTGGTGGATGTAGGTGGCTTGATGGTGGTGAATGTAGGTGGCTTGATGGTGGTGGATGTAGGCCACTTGATGGTGGTGGATGTAGGTGGCTTGATGGTGGTGGATGTAGGTGGCTTGATGGTGGAAGATAAAGGTGTCTTGATGGTGGTGGATGTAGGACGAGATTTTGTTAGTATTAATACTTCACTGTAGAGTGGTGAGGTGTTGATGCAGTGCAGCTCATGCAATGTCGGTATGGCTTCCGATTTAAGGGGCTGTATACTGGCTCGTACATATTGCGTCTCACCTCCTTGAAGCATTCAAAACTGAGATGAAGCTCATCCGGCTGAGGAGGCGTCGTATAGACCTCGTACAAAAACTTACTATTTTGTATTGTATGACCTTGTCACAGAAAAGACATTTGACCTACACGATGAACGCATGCGCAATTTTGACGATCAATTAAAAAGAACCAAAGAAGAGGTATGCACAATCATTTGAGGCATTTGTTCAAGTAACTGTTGTGAATATAGAATCAAATTTAAAGCGTCCAATTTTTATTTTTGCAAATTAACACAAAGTATATAATCCAAGTCCAAACAATCATTAACATAAAGTACCAATTTAATTAATTGTTTGGCTACGTACCATGCAAATCATAAAATATTGCGTTCCAGCGACAGATGAAGTTCTGCGTGAGAGACCTGTCAAACCGATTTTTGCACTGAGGCAATTCGCGGCAAAAAAAACTCGGTGACAGGTCCCTGACGTGACGGCACAATGAGCCAATCGCAAGACATATTCCGCCTGGACTTTTGCTGCCGGTGTCATTTGCCCCTGTGATAATAATTACACTCTGAAAAAAGATATATTAAAACTTGTTCGTAGCCTTAAACCACCACATTAGAATGATATTATAACAAAAGATGTTTTTGTCAAAAACAAAATGCCCCCTACTGCGCCGCTTTGAAATAAAAAAAATATTTATTATTTGGCAGGTATAGAAATTATCTCCCTTTAGAGCTTATTACTTCCCTTAGATTGTGTTTTTATGGCCCCTTCTTCGAAGACCTTCAAAGGTCAAATATATGGGTCAGATTGGCTCAAAAGGTGGCACTGTGTTTCTAACAAACACACCCTTTGTTTGACCTTTGACCTTGAAGGATGACCTTGACCTTTCAGCAATCAAAATGTGCAGCTCCATGAGATACACATGCATGCCAAATATCAAGTTGCTATCTTCAATATTGCAAAAGTTATGGCCAATGTTAAAGTTTTCGGACGAAAACACAGACTGACAGACGGACTGACAGATCAACTGCTATATGCCGTCCTACCGGGGGCATAAAAAGTAGTGAACTGATAGGTCCAAAAAATCAATTTGGGTTTAATGAACATATAAATATAATATACAATTTTGCTTCCATACGAACATATAAAAACAAGCTTATTCGTCGAATTGATATTCCCCGTCAAATAATTTTGTTTATGGATAGGGCACATCCCTTGATATATTGTATAATCCTACAAAAATAATTAAGTGTAGGGTAATTATTTTATGCATTGCAATTTTTTTCATTGATATCTAAACACCCATGTTGAAATCATGTAATGTATCTGAGACATAGCCCTGAAAAGTTACATTATACACCAAAACAACAAAGGGCAATCACTCTAATTTAAGAAAGTGTAGGGTTATGGTTCTTGTGCATGGCACTTCTTCCCATTGATTACTACACACCCAAGAAGTTCCATGCGGAAATCCTGTATCGTATATGAGATATAGCCATGAAAAGTTACATCATACAAACAAAACAAAGGGCAACATCTCTTATATAAGAAAGTGGGGAGTAATGGTTCTTAAGCATGGCACTTCTCCTCATTGCTATCAATACACCCATGAAGTTTCATGTTGAAGTCGTGTATGGTATCTGAGATATAGCTCTTGAAAGTTACATCATACAAAAAAGGGCGAGAACTCTTATGTAAGAAAGTGTAGGGCTATGGTTCTTGTGCATGGCACTTTTCCGCATTGATATATATACACTCATGAAGTTTCATGTTGATATCTTATATAGTTTCTGAGATATAGTCCTGAAAGGTTTTGTGACAGACTTGTGACTGTCAAAATCACACACCGTATCAACCGTTATTATAAAATATTTAAAGAAAGGTTAGACAGGTCTGCTTTTATCGCTCGGATTCATACAAGTGACAATATTCTTATTTTTCGTGATGTAGATGGTTCAAAAACACCATTTAAGCTGTTGCGTCCACAAGTAAACATTGTCTGCTATGTTGATTGGTTCAATGTTTCAGCTACAAGTTCATCCTGCACAAATTAGTTCTATGTCCCTGCCCTTCTGCAAAGTATGATGTCCACTAAAAAATAGGAAACATAGGTTGCGCAAAAGCAAATGTAGGGGAGACTTGGTCAATAACGGCGCTGCATCCATAAAGTGGGGCTTTGGGTGGAAAGAGAGGCTGAAATATACCAGATGCCTATATGTTGTCATACAAGCTTTTCAATGAGATCAATACCAAGGGCAAGGAAAGAAGATCAGCACAGATCAATATAGGCTTTCAGATAGGGGTGGCCAGTACTTCGATTGGGAACACAAGTTCGCGCAGAATAATGAACGCTAGCAACATCATTGCGCCTACTCCTCTTGCGATGCAGAAACAAGCGAACAAAGTGTGCGCTGCCCTGAAGTCCTTAAATGAGAACAGCATGGCAGACGTTAGGAAAAACTTGGTTGCTGAAATGCAAAAATTGGACAAAAAGATGCCTCTATGGTCAATGTTGGAACCATTGCCGTCACCACCATGTGTGAAAATAACACTAAAATCAAACAAATCTGGGAAGTACATGTAGCGAATAAACTTTGCAGAGCTGCCTCAGTGCTCAGAAATAAGAGAAAACAAGTTGAGTGCCCCAATTAAAGGGGGCATTGTTCAGCAAAGTTTCGGAACGTGAACAAAAAGGGGATGAAGGGAAACGGAACAGGTCGTTAGGTAACCAGATATTCCAGGATATTAAACTAGCCAACTTCACATGCGACGGTGACAGCAGAGCTTTCCAAGGAGTAGGCCATCTAAAGTATCTCAGGCATTTAGGCAACTTCCTGAAGCAAGAAATCAGCAATGCACCATTTGCTAAGGACAAGCTGTGGGGACATACACGGTCAAGTGTTAGAAATTTGTTTTCGCTGTCAGTGAAATCCAGATGTATGGCCGTACTCAAAGCGGCTCAAAAGAAACATCAGGGCAAAATTGAGACTTTGAAGAGGGAATTGCCAGAGGTCATATTCACTTTTGTCTTATGCTTCCGGTGTTAGTAACTTACTGCGGAATTCAGTGAGCCAAAATCGGTTACGTTTGTTCAGACAATAAAAGGCAAGCAAAAAACTTTATGCCAGCAAACGTCAAGGCGAAAATGGTGGCCAGGCCAGTGACCAAGAAGTACTCAAAAAGTGTATTGAAATGGTGTTAGGTCCTTTGGCGTTGGTAGCCACCAAACTTCTGACCACAACACAGAAATGTGAAGCCTTCAATAGGTCCTATCAAGCAGTGAACCCCAAAAATGTGACTTTCTGCCGTAACTGTGTGGGTCGTATACATGGGCAGGAGCACAGACTGAACCACGGTTATGCGGACTCAGTCCTGGAAAAGAGCAGTCAACTTAAAGCAAGCTTAACACCGGGATCCAAGGTCATCGGGCAGATAGCCTATGAGGAATGCAGCATCCGAAACCAAAGACGACCGTCCACCAATGATTCCATTTGATAAAGAAGACTTTCAGATAAGTGACTCAGAGCCAGATGACACGCATAGTTAGGTTGATAACCTATACTTGATGACTGGACAGTGGAAGACATGTATACACAAGAGGTCCCCCAAAGCGATACACAAGAGGTCCCCCAGAGCAACACACCAGTTAATACAACTGGCAGAGGGTTTAAAGTTGGGAGACAATGGTTGAATGTAGGGGCATCAATATCATTTAGACACATGTTGTTTAGAGGAACATTAAACATTCGTATGTGAATGTTTGCAACTTATTAAATTTAATTGAAATTTATTATTTTTGTCATAAAATGTACAAAGAACTTCATACCATAACATAAGTGCATTTTCGGTCACCATCTTTTTTTCCCTACCTCCTTCTTCTAGACACTTTTAGAAAAGAAATCTGAAAAACATTTTGCTAAAGAGAAAAGAAGAAAAGATGGTGCACATAACTACAAGCCATGTCCTTCGTGGATTGTTAGAAAGTGACAAAATCAATCGAAACATCAACAGTGCATTATTATGTTTGTAGCTTCAATTAAGCATAGTATTTATTACTTACTATAAGCACAGTTTTGCAAATAATTCATGTTATATTAACATTATGTGCGTAGAACTCTGGTAAATGAGTAACATTACTTATGTGTGTCTTTTTTGATAAATCTCAAGAAGAATTTGTTCAAATATTTTTATGTTTATATGTATATCTAAAATTTATAATGTTGTGGGTTTGTTAAATTTAGTTATTATACTACATGTAGTATGGTTATCATCCTAACACTGTTTGCCATGTTCAGAAATGTATAATATTTGATTTATGCTTTAAAGTTATTTGTAAAATAGTTGATCATTTTGATAATGCTTGATGAAATTTTAATTAGTAGTAACACATTTTAAAACTGAACAGAGATACGTACTACATTATGTAAATTTCCATTTAGTTGCAATCATTGCAGTCTACATGATCTATATAAAGAAGAGGGAGCTGGAGCTTCAGAAATGATTGGACTAGGTCCAGTTGGAGCGAATTGACGAAGAACGATATATTCTAATATAATGTTATTGTGTATTTTTAATCAAACATAACATTATTATTTTGTTATGAAGATTAAAGTATAGTGATATTAAAGATTTAACATGAACTTCATCGACATTGTGTATTTCTTGCGATTTTTGGAAAAATCGTAGGCTGCAAGTTTAAATTGCAATAATTGCTCAAATAATTGTTAAAAGTGAGTATGCAAAACAGCTATGAAAACATGACTTTTTCAATAATGTGAACATGATCTAAAAAAATGTATTTGCTACTAAATTCCTGTAACGAAGGCCATCTTCATTTCCATTGTTATTTTCAGGATGATGTTGTAAGTCCCTTAAAATGGACGCCAGACACAAAAAACTAATTGCTGAGCTTGAACAGGGTCTATTGTCTCAAATTCCAAATGTTTAATCAAGCTTTAACAGGAAATGACAGAGATCATGACTACTTGGGGTTTCTAAATAATTTTCAAAGACTTTCAAGGTTTCAAGCTCAGAATTCAGCAAAAAAAAATTCACAGAAATCAGTTGTACATCCGAAGATTGATGTTTCAGAGTTAACAACTGAAAAAGTAATTATGCCTGAACATTCTAATGACAAGGCAAAGCTACTATGTTCTTACGATGTGCTCCTTGCCAAACGACAAGGCAAAGTTACTACGTTCTAACGCTATGCTCCTTGCCAAATGACAAGGCAAATTTACTACATTCTTACGCTGTGCTCCTTGCCAAATGACAAGGCAAAGTGACTACATTCTTAAGCTGTGATCCTTTCCAAACGACAAGGAAAAGAAAGGGAGTAGAGTAAACTTTATTTACTTTTGCATAGCCCAAGAAATAACATTTGCCTTTGTGCCAGTACAATGATTTTGCAAGTTGCGGTGCATATATATTTTGACATTTCAACTAATAAATATTGATATGGTATAATTATTTCGCTGAATTTTCAAAGGTGAATGAGTTAATAGCATTGCATTGACTGCACACTGTTATGACGTAATGATTATGAAGAATGACATTTCATGTTTCAGAACTGCTGGCAAATGAAATGGCCAAGAATGAGGCACAGGCATCAGCTGCCCAAAATGCAGCCCTAAACCTTTTCTCCTCCCAGCATGTCAAAAAGCATGATGTAAGTGACTCGCCTAAACACCCAAGGGATGGTGGGAAATAGCACACAAGGCGTGGGGAGAAATGTCAACAAGGGAATGGGGGCAGATGGCTCACAGGGAGTTGGGAATATTAACAACCAATGGATGGGCGAAATAACACACAAAGTGTGCAGGATATGTCAACAAGGGAATTAGGGTAGATGGAACACAGAGAGTTGGGGAAATTGACAACCAAGGGATGGGGGGGGAGAAATAACACACAATACGTTGGAGGAATGGTCAAACAAGGGAATGGGGGCAGATGGCACACAGGGAGTTGGGGAAATTGACAACCAAGGGATGGGGGAAAACTTGACACAGAAATTTGGGGAAAATGGTAAACAGGATGTCGGAGGAAATTGCAACCAGGGAGTAGAGGGAAATTGTTATCAGGAAATGGGGTTAATGGCACACAGGGAGTGGGGGGAATAAGATCATCAAGCATGGGGTTTCTGATAGAGCAGAGCTTCCGGATAATGTTGGGACCTATGCCAGGTCATGGATTGAGGGAAAAGGCCCATTAGCCGTGGGAAAGAAACTAGACAGTCATGGTGGGCAGGGCAGGCCGATGATAGATCCCAATTGCATCGCCCTTTCCCTGTTTGGTCTTATGCTGATACAATGCCATTCGAACAGTATGCTCCCACAGTATATCCAAACTACCCTGATCAGCATGGCATGTTCTCCCCAACTGTTACCAGCACACCATCAAAACCCCCTGCACACCCTTCCACTTCTGAAGGCTGCAGTTACATAACTGAATCAGACAGCCTATTGAACACCAATTAAAATACAATTGGCCATCAGTCATCTGATGTCATCTTTCCAACTAGTGATAACACATTTCAGAGTGTGTACGGAAAGATGTCATTATCTCTGACCTCAAGCAGAGAATCAGAGAACTGACAAACAAACAAGGTAATGATCATACACACAAACACATGTACTTAGATTAAAGTATAATAAGAGATTAAGGTAGGAATAAGACAAAGTAAACAAGTGATTTTCTCTGAAAATTCAACTCGGCCATATTCATGCATTAAAAAAATATCGATAATCGGAAACATTCTCTTAAGAACGTCATGTCCAGTCTTTTCCTGAGCCCTAGTGACGCCTTGAGTCTTTTTTTTTAAATAAAGTCTACCTTGATCAGTCATATGATTTGCCAAAAGGTTCCTTGGTGGATATACATGTAGTCTTTCACATCTGCAGTCATGCAAAAGATATTGATTGGTGAATTATCTTTCCTTTTCTATACGCTTGGCTGAAACCTATCTCAAACTTATATATAGCATATATATTTATTTTTTTTACCTTTGACCTTGAATGATGACCTTGACCTTTACCACTCCAAATGTGCAGCTCCATGAGATACACCTGCATGCCAAATATCAAGTTGCTATCTTTAATATTGCAAAAGTTATTACCAAAGTTTAAGTTTTGTGACAGACACACAGAATGACAGACAGACAGGCCCAACACAATATACCCCCTCTTCTTCGAAGAAGGGGGCATAACAAATGTCAAGGTATTTTGTACGTCTGCATGTGCATTGCTTCAGTTTTTGTGAGTCATTTTCTGAAAGACTATCAAGGGTATTAACTTGAAACTTGGTACAATAAATTGTTCAATATCTCAAGGCAAGTCCATATTGGCCCGACTTGTAACCTTGTGACCTATATTTATGGATTTTCTCCCTTTGATTGGACTTGACACATTTCAATTGTTTGCTCTTTTAATAGTTTTACTCATTAAGCCCTGAAAATGTTCCCAAAAGTTTGATACCTTATGCATATTAATTAGCTATAATGGCAAAAATAATCATGCAATTTGCACAATTTGTGTATTGACATGAAGAACAATGTTCATTCTTGAGGTACACATAGGCAAATTAAGTCTACCCTGATTAGACATCTCCTGAGGAGCTGTCTAATCAGGTTGGACTTAATTTGAAAATGACACATAAAATGTGACACCAGGGCACAATGAGTTAACATAGGGCACCTCTTGTTGTATTTACTGGACATGTTTATCTCGATAGGGGAATGCCAGATATTGCAAACTCATAAACTTTGTCCTTGACGGCAGAGCATGTACAGTCTATGCACCCATTTCTAGTTTATCTCATGTATTGATATTGCAGATGAAACTGACCAGCTAGGATCTTCAGTGATCCAAGGAGGGGTGAGAAAGTTAAAAAATATGTAAGTGTTCGATCATACTAGCATGGCCAAATAATTTATTCAGTAAACAGAAAATGTTTGACTTACTGGCTTGCCATAATGCTGTAGTATATATCTTATCTTAGACACTCAACATGAACTTCACATGGTTTAAAAAAATAAATTTAAATAGACTCCCTTTGTTATAGACTATTTCAAATTTCCATTGAAAGACACAAAAATTAGACCTATTTAAGTTGAGCGCAAGAATGAACCACCCAAGGACACTGCGTCGGAAGTCGTTAAAAGAATGATTTCTTCTTTCTTCGACCCTTGGAAGCTGTCTGTGGCTGGAGATGATGAAGATGAACCACAAAATAGAGCTACAACAATATAATGTGGTGACTGTGGTAGGATGAAAAAGGCCTCTAAGACTGCAGTTCTTAGATATCACAAGAAATCAGAAAAAAAGATACCAACTGATTTGTACTACAGCCAGCTTCTGCTGTTTCTACCATGGAGAAGTGAAGATGGACTGCTAAAGTTACAGTCCGTTCAAGAGTATTATGATAACACATAGATGAAATACTACCATTTGAAGATATTCATTATATTATTAGGATTTACTGGGTAATCTTTGTACATACATCATGGTCATCGTAACATGTATGAACTTCCTCATAGACAATTGTTGTTATTCATTACTGATATAATGAGTACCAATTTTCGTTAGTGGATACATAGAAGGAATCTTATATTTTAGTTGGGGCAAAAGAAGGAAAATGCCATACTTATGAAGTGGAATAGAAACATAGACAACCATTTTTGGTTTGCTTGTAGAGAGGCAGATACTTACAACCAGTTTATGGTAATGATTTATTGTTACAGCACCACAATGTATTATATTGTGCAATATATTTTTGCATAGTTTGCTGAGGTTTGTTACAGTATTGCTTGTGACATAGATAGAGAAGTAGATTTCACTTTCAAGGGATCTTTTCAGGGAACAAGATATAGGGTGTTAGGGTGTCCAAGTTTTTACCGCAAACTAGTCCTACACAGAAAGATAAAAATTATCAATTAAAGGTTCTCAGGTTTTAGTGCATTGATTTGTTTGAATCCATATATTTGTCTGAGCAAGGCTCTAAATCAGAATGCATTAAAAAATGATATCTTCCTTTTTTGCACATGTATCCGAATCCGAAAGAAATCATGGGTAAGCGAATTTTTAAGTGCTGCTTGTATGTATGTAATCATTATATTTCTAGTATATATGAAGAGGTATATTGCACCACATTACAAACAAGCATGAGTGGATCTTACGGCATGGAAGTGGGTCCAGCAAGTGCCTTCATTGCCCGCTATCTGAAGAAAACAGGGAGGAAGAGTGGCTGGACCCTTCCAGAGATTGCCAAGCTTTAAAAAGCTTGGCATCAGTTGTGCTCAAAAGGGGGCATAGTGTTTCTCAAACACTTAACTTGTTTTAGTTGAATCTTACCTAGTTGAATCTAACCTATATTCCCGCCGTTCTATACGAGCACTGCACAACTCGCACAGATATTGAACACTGCAGATCGACAATTTTTTGCACTTTAAGTAATATCCAGTTTTGTTTGCTTCAATTGATAACCTACAGGTAAATACAATATTTGTACAAATGTCATTGTTAGTTATTCTGGATTTATTTTTTTTTGTATATCAGATATTTGTTATTTGAATAATTGTGAATCATAGTGGAGGGGGTTGATTCAGCCTTAAGATGAATAAAAGTACAAAACAAAAAGTGTAAGCCTTATAGACACATTCAGGAAATATATTTTAAAAAAAAGTGACAGGAAAATGAATGTAATGCCTCAAAGAAAGTGAAAGACAAGAGAATTCTATTCAAAGTTGCTGAGCTTGCTTAGAATGTAGTCATTGAAAGTGAGGATGCTGTTAGCATGCAAAATTTATTTCATATTTCACTATTATTATTTGCATAAGAATTGCTACGGAAGAGAAATTGATTCAACTAACATGGAATGAGCATAAGTGCGTAAGTTTACTTTATTTTATTTTACACATATCCACCATTCCCATAGGGGTGTTGATTATGTTATATGATATATGATTTTGTGTGTGTGTGTTTTTTTCTTGTGTACATAAATACATGTACATACGATTTTACCTTCATTAACATCTTGTATTTTATAAGGCTTGATGAATTAACATTCCAATTTGGAAAAAAACACTAACCATCGTTAAAATGAACTCAGCATATATTTAGCAAACAACAACCGAACATGCTCAGAAATTTAAGTCTGCAACCAGCAAAAAAGTGACAAAAGTATCCATTTTAAAGCAAGTTAATTGTTTTATTTGATGCCCTCCAATACAGAAACTAAGCTCCAAAATTTTGCAAATCATGTCCACTACATAACCAATTCCAGATATGTCGGGTTGATTTTTAATTAAGTCATCATAGGGGTATGGTTATATGAAATATAGTTTTCAATCATCAGAAGGTGGCCATACCACCCATTTTTGTATATGTATATAATTATTATATTATATTTTTTCTCTTTTTTACCTAATTTAAAACCAGCAAAATTTATATAAAACATGCAATACCAGATAGTCTTCAGTCATTTTATGCTATCAAAGAGTAAAAACCAGTACACAACTAGATTTCTATTTTACACCGCACACTACAGTAGTTCTGGACATTAGAATTGCCCTTCCTCCAAAGTTTCATACATGTCCACCTACTGTTAAGTCGTTCAAGCCCCAAGGGAGACAACCTTCACATGAATAAAGACACCCCTGGAGTTGCTGTTCTTGTCTGGAAACTACAAACAGACCTGCATACATAATTGTTTTCTGCTAATTTCTCTTTTTTTTTTATTTCAGAGATTTAACTGTTCACATTTTTCCTAAGATTTCATCTTACGAACAGTATTTTCACAGATTTGATGTTGACAACAATAGATAAAAAGTCAAGTTAATTTTCAAAGTCAGGGATATTTTAGTGCGGACTTCTTTGTTCGAATAACTTGAGGAGGTCGATCGAGAGAAAAAAATGTTTCCACTCAGCTATACGCAGACAGAACAGCATCCTGTAGAGACCAAAGAAAGTAACAGCTCATAAGACAGGTTTGCAATGTTGGTTTGTTTTTCACATTTTGCTTGTTTTCTGTTTTTGTTTTTTCAAGATGGTACGTAGCAACACTTGCCACGGCTTCCGTTGCTCTTGTGTTGGTAACGGGTATTGCTCTGACTGAATTTATCACGTACTTCACTGATAAAACAACAGAATCATTCTTCAGCCCTATCAATGTACAACTTTTACTACTTATTTGGACAGTATGATCGGAGCTTTGTACCATTTGAGTTTTGACAAATCACCTGATTTAAATAATACAGTAACTAGTGGAAGAGGGAGCAAAAGGGTAAAAAACGAAGAAGTGTGGAAAAGAAATGTATCCACGAAAGTAGATTGCTAATCGAGACGGATGGGTCCTGTTCACTTTTGTCAGAAAATAAGTGGTCTTCATCTAATCAGTCAGTAACACAAGGCTGCCGGACTTGTGGTGGAATGTAGAAATGTATCAGTGGAAGGCGTGTTGGAGGCAACTAAATGTGTGCTTTGGGTTGTATTTTATGTGATTGTTTTTTTGCCTTTGCTGTATGCATCTGTTCTTGCATTTTGCTGTATGTGCTGTATTTGTTTGTATGAATATTTAAAGGGTAACATTTATTGAAATGCAACTAGAATATGATGCAAGTAATTCATATTTAATATACTTATTACGATAAATAATTTTATATTACACTATGTTAACAAATAACAATACCTTAATTGTTAATAATTTGCCAGTTTCATAAACTAATAAATAAATTTTTCGTAAGAATTCTGTGATTTTTACAAACAAACGTTCTTCCGCAAATTCCTACGAACGTTTCATAAATACATTCGCAAACTTCAATGTAATTATTAGTAAGATTCTTACAAACGTTAAAGCAGTCTGTGATTTTCAAATGGAGATTGAAAAACACTTTGTAGTTATAAGTTGGCGCGTTATGTCGAGACGATTTATAGACAAAATGACCACCCGAGCAACGAACTGGTCCAACAAAGAAAAAACAGTTACGATATATGCTCCGGAAAGTCGCTTGGGAAGGGGAATGGAATTTTCTGGGAGAGAGTAACAGAGAGATTTGTTGTTGATATATCCAAAGCTCTATAAATAAGCGTCGGAACGCATATGAGACCACCAAAGAAGGTAAAAAAGAAATGTCCAGATATCAAGGCAATGAAACATTAAGCGAAAAAGAACAAGCAAATTCGTTGAATTGATATTCCCGCCAAACTAGAGATTTGTCACAGAAGTAAGCATTTTTTCAAGATTCAAAGGGCCATAACTATATTATTAACAGATGGTGTACAATGCCATTTGGCGTGCATCATCCTCTTATCCATATATATATATACTCATACCAAGTTTCAATGGTTTTCGCCAAAGAACTTCCAAGATATGGCTCCGGACACAAAAGTGCCGGACGGACGGACGGGAGGACGGACGGACGGACAACGCCAAAACAATATCCCTCCGCCTTTGGCGGGGGATAATTATCTATCATTTGAATCTGTATACCATTCTTTACATTTAATAAAAGCTATATGTATGAACGTTTATCTTTTAATAATATTATAACAGTCAGCAACAAAAACAAAAGCGATGGCAATAAAGTCTGCGATATTGACACTTAAACATATTTTTAGGACTTGAAAACATCAATAATCTGATTGACTGTCTTGGAGCACTAGAAACTGCTCGTTTGCTCCCAGTTGGCCGTGAACAAGATGTGTCTGAATTTAAGAAAAAAAACAAACATTTGTGTGACTAAACCATAAATTACAATATCTTGTAATCATCTTTAAGTTTGGTAAAAAGTTACATTTGTTAAAATAAAAAGGTTTAAACTAAAAAAACACAATGAAGTACCTGATCTCACAGATGGCTGAATTGGTTGTGGCTCTAATGACTGTGTTGCTGTGGCAGAGGTTGAACAAGTACTTAATTGGCTTGATGTATTTTCTGAAATTGTCGCCATTTACATTTAAATTGAAGAATACTGTTTTCTCCGCAATGCAATAAGTGTTGTTTGAGTGCTTTTAATTTCTCAACACTAAATACTTAGTTATCTTACTTAACAGAGTATACCATCAATTACAGCATTAGTTGTTACAATGTTTTATAAATGATTCTATTAACATATTCTCATTACTTTAAACAGAACTTAAAACATTATTGTTTAATGTCATCACATCATCTTAATTAATATTAAAGAAATTAATCATTTACTGTAACAACAACATACACTACTCAATATCTACACATCACACACAACACAAATCCCGACTTAGCTTACCAAGGCAATCACTTGACTTTATGTTCCTTTAAGTTGTGTGTACACACTTAAAACACATTATACCGTTGAATGCAAATGTTTTGTCATTATCAATATACAAGTTTGTGTATAAACTTCATTTCAAATTATGGTTGTTCTAACATGTATTCAGTATTTGACGTCAAGTGACAGCCTTGTACACAACAAGGATTTATTTAATAAATGTACTAGAAATAAAAGACAAATTCTAACTCAGCAGATACAAATCACAAGAAGTTTAATATCCATATAAAAAAGAAAGCATTATAACATAAAAACCATTGAATTCACTTGGTTAAAGAATAAACAATGTTGTAGCAGTAAGAAAGAACAGGTGAAAGTATTAAGGGCTGCTGAACTCTAAATAGTAGACCACTCACCGCTAAAGATATAGAACATTAGTGAATAGTAAGAAAAGTGTGAATGAGTACAAAGTTAAGAAAATCTGCACACCGAATACTTACATTTCTGCGATATAAGCAATCACCATAACATGACAACATGTAGATACTTACCTTTTAATATAACTGTTTCCCCTCATAGAAACAAACATTCATTTTGAACTTCTGCTTAAATTGTTTTTCTTTTATATATCACAATATTGTTTAAATGGATACCCTTTCATTGGATAAAACTATGTGACATATTACTTCTGTTTTTTTGTAAGTGGTCTAGCAAAGTAAGCCAGCACTTAACTTTTCACACAAATATGCAAGGTAGTGATACAAAACTATATTTGTCTTCACGCAAAAAATGATTAATTTTCCATTTTTTTTTGTCAGGCTTTTAAATAAGCAAAATATCAGTTGCATAGTGTGTAGCTGCATTTGTATACAAAAATTTACCTNTTACTGTAACAACAACATACACTACTCAATATCTACACATCACACACAACACAAATCCCGACTTAGCTTACCAAGGCAATCACTTGACTTTATGTTCCTTTAAGTTGTGTGTACACACTTAAAACACATTATACCGTTGAATGCAAATGTTTTGTCATTATCAATATACAAGTTTGTGTATAAACTTCATTTCAAATTATGGTTGTTCTAACATGTATTCAGTATTTGAAGTCAAGTGACAGCCTTGTACACTACAAGGATTTATTTAATAAATGTACTAGAAATAAAAGACAAATTCTAACTCAGCAGATACAAAGCACAAGAAGTTTAAAATCCATATAAAAAAGTAAGCATTATAACATAAAAACCATTGAATGCACATGGTTAAAGAATAAACAATGTTGTAGCAGTGAGAAAGAACAGGTGAAAATAATAAGTATTAAGGGCTGCTGTACTCTAAATAGTAGACCACTCACCGCTAAAGATATAGTACATTAGTGAATAGTAACAAAAGTGTGAATGAGTACAAAGTTAAGAAAATCTGCACACCGAATACTTACACTTCTGCAATATAAGCAATGACCATAACATGACAACATGTAGATACTTACCTTAGCCAATCTTTTAATATAACTGTTTCCCCGCATAGAAACAAACATTCATTTTGAACTTCTGCTGAAATTGTTTTTCTTTTATATATCACAATATTTGTTATTGTTGTCTTTTAATATAAATGAAAAAGAATGTGGGGGAAACAGGTACTTTCAATTGATTAGCTACTGCAACATAATCTTGAAATAACAAAAATAGATTAACATATACTGATGAGAAAATCAACATATACAAGCAAATTTTCGTTTTTATTTGTGAGCGAAGCTCACAAATAATGCAGACGCAATTTTGAACTCACAATGCCTTAGGTACAGTAGGGCCCGTAACCCATGACTGCCTGTGTGGATAACTGCAGTAAAATTTAGCAGACAATCATCTGTGACAGCCTGTAATTATGTAAACAATAGGTTTAAGAGCTTGTGGGCCATATTGGCCAGTCCAGTGTTTATAACAGCTTGTGCGATGACATTGGTAAGTTTATCATTGAAATCTGTACATATTGGCTGTTTTCAGGGGAAACGGGGCTTAATGCTGCATTAAAAGTCTGTCATGTGGGCAAAATTGTTTCTCAATAATTTAAAGGATAAAGTATTAGATCCACTGCGTCTCTTTTTTCTTCAAGGTCATGGCTTCTCCGGTGTCAGTCATCAACAGTTGCCCATTAATCTTCTTCCGGAATAGAGGTTCCATCTTGCAAAAAATAGAATACTCTGCATGCAAACTGTATTCAATGCTTTAGATTAACAAACTTACCGTAATTAGAAAATAGAAAATTAGAAACTATTTATATAAAAAAAGCAATAATAGAGACATGTTAATATTTGGTTAATATTTAACTTTAAACATGAACAGAGTAATAAAACAAATAACTTTCCTTAAAACACTTCCCCTCTCGCCAATGGTATCGGCTCTTTTCGCCCTAATACCTGTTCGTCCTAAGTCACCCCGAGTCGTTTCGCCTTTTCAAGTGGGTCGTTTCGCCCTTATTTTATTGTAATATAATATTATGGTTTTGTAAAAGTTTTTTTCCATCTGAATTGTATTTATTTAACAAATATGTGAAACTAAGACACAAATTTGATTATTGCACAATTATCCGTTTCATTGTGAGTGCAATTTACAGAAACATTATGTTACAAACAAATCATTACGATTATTTAGTTTTAGTATTTAGTACAGTAGTGTCCTGACATAATAATTCCGGGACCAATAACAATTATCCAACAAACTTAGATCGGAAGACATTTGATAAGATGATTGGCTAATTAATAGCATAGAAACATTAAAATAAGACATTATAAAGAAGTTATATTTGTTTTATAATTGTTTAGCCAGTTTACATCTTTTGATCTCAAGTCATTCTCCGAAAGTGTACATAATAAGCAACATGGCTATGACATCGTCATTCATGAATTCATATATTGACACGTCCTTATGGCACACAAATTGTGTATTTCTTTTGAGCAGATTTCAGTCCTCGCCAACATGCCATCACTTGTGATTTATGTGACAGATGGCAGCATCGGGCATGTGATACACGTACGATAGGTTTATTTTGTATCCGCGGTATTTGTCTTACACTATTATGCCAGTTGGTAACAGGCCCGGGATCGACGATTTGAATCGCGCTGTATATTTAAAAACTAGGGCGAAAAGATCGAGGCAGAAAGTAAATTAGGGCGAAACAACCCAGGGTGAATGGATATTAGGGCGAAACGACTCAGGGGCGAACAGACATGGATTCCTGGCCAATCTCTAATTCCAGACTGCTACTCGTTCTAATCGGGCCCGTATCCAGGCACTGGGCCCAGGGCCCCCCCAGCTGGCTGTCGAGTTATGACTTTTTTAATGATGGGCCTACTGCAAATTTTTCTCACATGAAAGGGCCCATAGTACCCTTTGCCACAATACAAATGCGCAGATGTGTTTTATTGCCCCTGATACACAAGAGGATTAGCGCTAATTTACTCGCCAGT
>VMBQ01010225.1:0-27179 GCA_007657795.1 Dreissena rostriformis | reverse complement strand
TATGGAATACAATGCCATAAAGCATAATGCGAGAACTGGCGGATAAACCCTTTCATAGTCCAGTCATTAAATGAATTATAAGAGACCTATTCATAACGCATACAGCAAAATTGCCAGTCATACATAAAATTAAAGGAAAGTAACTCAAACCATTTTGCCAACCATTTTTAAGCCTCAGAGAGTTACCTTTCTTCAATTTTATTCAAATGTTCCAGCAAGCAAGTTTACTTCATTGTTATAGTCCCAGTATAAACAAGGTATTGTAAAAATGTCTTGTTTGGTTCATAAAAAAGATACATTACATTCTATACGACCATTCTACAAAAGACTTATAAGGGACTTTAATACATGTACACACATGCTAGTAATTATTTACATTTTAAACATCAGTGAATTGATACAGCCTCACCTATGCACGTTTAAAATGTATTAAAACTAATACAGGACTATTCTTATGCAGTAATAGAAGCCTATATTACATGCATATACATAATAGTTTTTAAAACAGATGATAACCTGCACTATACTGTACACGTCATATTCACAGAATAAAATTAGCTTAAGAAATTTTGAGAATGCTGCTATTCTAAATACTATACAAACTTTAGAAATTCTAAAACATTCATTAATACAACACAGCATGCATGCGGACTCTTTTGGTTATTACACATTTTAAAAGTGAAATAGTAATGGGAATAGTATACATTCTCCAAATGAACATTCAGCATAAGATCATACAAATATAAAAAAGGGAACTTAAAATATAAATAAAGATCTTAAAAGTTGTTAAAATCATCTATCTTACACGGTATTGTTTCTGACTTGTAATATGTTACAACATGTTTTTGCTATAGTTCTAATCATATCTGGGTGTGTAAACAAGAACTTGAGTTTATCAGTATCGCTTAGCGAATGAAAGCTTCAATTTACAATATTAGCCTTTTCTATTAATTAGTTTCTATCATACGAATATGTAGGGCATTCTAAGAGCACATGAGATTCTGATTTCACAGCACTAAAACATAACGGACACACTCTTTCATTTTCCGGTAGATGTTCATAGCGCCCAGTTTCCAGTCTTAATGGGGCAACACCACACCTAAACTTGGCAAAAGCCGATCTATGCGGAAATGGAAGAGTAAGTCTACACTAATTTTGAACCTGATAATGATCCTTAAAGAGCCTGTATGTTCGTAATTTATTACGTGCATTACCATTTACACCATATACCCTCTGAAGATCATTATGCCGTTGATCAACATGTCTGTTCAAAAGTACAGTTCTTACAGCAGATAATAAATGTTTACAATTAAAAGGCAATAAGATATATGACTGCAGACCAAAATCACTTAAATTTTCTTTCACTCTAAAAGGCCAATTTTTACATCTACTGTTACCTTTATTCAGAGCCCAAGTAAAAATCTTCTTATTTATTATTTATCCTACTGTTACTGTAATTCAAACAACGGTTCCAGTGATAACAAACAGCATTATATTGGTCAATTATAAGCGGCTTCCAGCCCATTTCACCCTGCATTTGGAGTGTACTTTCCGGTGCCCAAGAACAATCACATTGCTCTATGATGGATAGCATGTGCGCAAGAGAACTGAAGCCCCATACGATATAACGGGGACAACACATACATTGTACATTTTTGTGTAAACATCATAAGGTAAACCACCACAATGTTTAAACCTAGCAATGAGAAGTCCAAGGGCACGTCCAGCACTTTGAGCAACATATTGAGCAGTAATACTATAGTCTAAATGGTCTGTTAACATAAGATACATATATGTATTTGCATATTCTATTTTCATCTGACCACACATAAATATGTACTCTGATCTCTGTGTAGATTTTGTACGAAAGGCACAACATTACTTTTACTATCATTTACTGACATACAGTTTGAAATACACCAATCGTTTAACAATGATAACATAGATTGTAAATCACCTTCATTTTCCGCTAACAGACCTATATCGTCAGCATACAAAAGTATACATAATTTTTCATTCCCTATATCAACACCTTTGTTTAAGCTTTTAAGAGATACAGCTAAGTCATTTATAAATATGTTAAACATTACTGTTGATAAAGAACAACCTTGTCGTAGACCAGAATTTACACTAAACCAGTCAGTAATCATATCATTTACACGAACACAAGATGAAACATTATTGTACAGTGACCTTACTGCTGAGAGCATTTTGGTTGATAAACCGATATCGCCAAATTGGCGCCAAAGCAGATTGCTGTCGATGGAGTCGAACGCTTTGCGAAAATCTATGAAAGCGCTAAATGTGGATTGTTTATTACTTTTACGTGTGTCGATGATATTAGTTATACTTGACGAATGATCTATAGAACTGCGCTTCTATTTTTTTTTATTTTATTTTATATATATATATATATATATTTTGAAAGACTGTCCAACATCCCTACCAAGAATCCCCCCCAAAAAAAAAATAAAAAAAAATAGTTTTTTTCTTTTTTTCCCCATTTTTTAAAGATACTGTAATAAATGACCACACACTCACAATTTTGCTAAAATTGCCATAACTTCTTTATTTATGATCAGATTTGATTCATACTTTGACAAATAGATGAGCGGTCTGCACCCGCTAGGCGGTGCTCTTGTTTAACAATTCTGATGGGATAAAGTCAATACCTGCTGCTTTCCGTTGCTTAGCCTTTTTCAAAGCTTTATCTAGCTCAAGTATACCTATATCTGAGTCTAAATTATCATCTGCTTTGTCTACTGTACTATCATTTGCAACATTTATTACAGTATTATCTGAATTTAGCAGTATACAAAAATCATGCTGCCATTTAGCAAGAAAAATATTTACATCATCAGACACTGTACCATCTAAAACAACCTGCATTGGTATTGATTTCTTACGATCCATCCCGATACCTGTATTTCCAAAACGTTTCCAGAACATCTCTTGATCATTTTCTTAATCAGATAAAAAATCATTTTGGACCTTGTACCAGTAAAGACGCTTACATCGCTGAACTTCTGTATCAGATCTTTTCCTAGCAGAAACATATCTTTTTCTAAAAACATATTTGTCAGATCTATTCGAACATTTCAGCCACTCTCGTTCACGGGCATTCATACTTTTGAACAGTTCGGTCAGCTGGTCGTTCCACCATTACTTGCCTGTTTTACATCTTTTAGATGAAAAATGTTTCGATTTACAGTTCAATAAGGCAACTTATCATTCATATCTGATCTAATAATATTACACCAACCGCTATATGCCGTATCGAACTCGGACTGTGTTCTCAGACCTTGTTCAAGCATATCGATAACAGAATTAATTGCTACGACTGTTCCATCATCCGCAAAAAAGATTCGGGCACACTACTAACATTAAATTTGTCAAAAGATATAATGTAATTATATGTTGAAGAAACATAACAAAGTTATTAACTTCTTTTATAAACGGGAAAATAACTATTTGTATTGCTAAAAAGGAAACCATGTGTGCATGTATAAATCGCAAAACACAAACCTTGTTCTGTGTTCCTGTTTTCCGAGGCAATTCCGGAAAACGGGGAAGACAGTCGACCATCCTCTTGATCGTATCAGGTTTTTCTTCCATTTTGTCTAGACTGAATATATTATGAAAAGGTTTTTCATATTGTAGGTTTAAACATTTTAATTGAAGCACCTATGCCATTGCAATGAGAAACAAAATAGTGTACAGTGCATGTTTTTATTTCCTTACTTATCTCGCTGCTAAATGTTGCGCATAAGTGCTGTACTGAAACTAACTGGAGAACGTCGACGTGTATACTTTAATGTTAATGCATAAGGTTTACGCAAACTGAAATAACTCATTATAATCTGATAGATGATCTCTTTTGATCATTTCATGATATTTTCCGGCTACGTTATTGACTTTTAGAACTAATAAATACGAGCCGGTGGAAGTTAAGTATCCAGTGATAATTTTAAATAAGCAGCCACATTTTTTGATATTGTCATCGATACTTTTTATATCTTAATATTCATTAAACAATTCCTGAAAGAACGAGCGATTCTCTTTCGATAAATACACAATGTCATAATTGGTCTGTTCCGTCCCACAAACAGTACAACGATGGGTCATTGACATTTTTTATTAATAAAACTACTAAAAATTGATCTTATCTAAATTGCATTTATTGTAATCTATTATGAACAGTAAAAGTAATATTTATAAGTTTCAATCGGCGATTAAATTTAGTATTAAGAGGACATGCACTAAGTTAAATACGAGAAAACAAAGGTATCTGGTAACGTGTCGGTAAAGAGAAATAGTGAAAATCTCGATACTATTAAAAGAACAGACTATTATTAGAGCTGAGGTTGTGTTGTATAACCTTATCAAACTTGTGCATATCTTCTTAAAACATATCTCATATAAATCAATAACATACGATTTAAACAATTAAATATGGTTAGGATAAGGTAGTCTGACATTAACTGCACAATTAACAATTAAAAACTCATCAAACATAAACTTTAAGATAAAACAGTTTACCATTGTCTTTTTTCGTTAACTATAGATTCAATGACACCCTGGAGTTCTTAAGTAACGTGCGACATTTCAAACACAATCATTTTACGACGTCCTTAAACGAACGTTGTAATTTTTATAATTGAAAGGCTTCAAATGTATTTTGTCCTCGTTGCTTATCGAGAAAGGAATAACAAAAGTGAGCTGTAAGTAGTATCTGTAAATTAATCAGTCTTTTGAACGATTTTGTCGACATAGTTTCCATTATTTTTTACAACTTGTTTTCAATGGACGTGTAATCTAAAACTATTGTACGCCCAATGTCCTTTTGTCTTTTCGTACATGTTTTGGCAAACAAAAAGTGTATCACTATATCTTTAAAATGATTGCTGAAACATAAGTCTTTATTCTAAAGGAAATGTTTATACGTCATTTTCTAGATGTTTTTTTAAATGATTAAAGCAACCTTAAGCGAGTGTTATGTACCGCATTTAGTACACCTTACCTTCATATCATATTTTTATCGTTTAGATATATTGTTGAATAGAACACCCGTATTTATTTTCGAAATAACAAACCAGCATACGTCTACAAGAAAATAAAATAAGACGGGCGTGAATACTTGAATCATGATTAAGTTACACAAACAAATAACGAACAGAACAGAAAAGAATTTTTATTTTTACTTAAGCATAACAAGCTTATCGTCATATACAAATACATGATAATTTTAAAGACATGCGTGATGAATATAAATAATTAGATTGTTCAAATTACATACATCAATTCATAATTCACTCATCACTGGTGAGTGAGAGTGCTCTAATTGCAAGTTATAAAGTGACATGGAATACATATATAGGCATTACTACATTTGATACATCCATGGTTAACAATCAACATAAAACAAGCAAAGTACACGCAATTGTTAGTATAAGCTATAGTTCTTCTTTACAATCATGTGATAATAAAATAAACAAATTGTTATCTCTTTTTTTGAAACATGATATACAATAGATGGCTAACAAATTGATCTGCATGAAATATCGTATGGTTGAGAGCGGGTGTGAATCTATTAATGCCTTTGTATCACAATTAAAACTACTCCATTGTGCAATATTTTAATTAACACATTTATTTTTATTCGCAGGAAATTGGCTTCTCATTGAACAATAATGTTGTAATATTATTACTCATTTGGAGGAGCGTTTTTTTAAGATTGTGGGTCCGTATTCATCAAACAAGTCTTAGTTCTCAGTCTAAGAATGAAGAAAAAAAAAATGAATATCCAAGAATTGCTTGAATTTTGAGTCAAACTTGGCATTTACTGCCTCTATCTCCATCGTTAAAAGAACATTCTTTTTAGGACATTATCACCAGTGGTCGCCTGTATAAATTCAAATACTGGCCGAATGCGTCTTAATTTTAAGTCTATTTCTTACTCATAAGTCTAAAACTGGCTTGGTTAATACGGACCCTGACATTTTGATATTTTCTTAATCAAAGCTACATGTTGGAGTTTGCATTAAAAAAAAAAGCAACAAGACAGCTATATCCCACGCCGATATTTTGTTTACCTTGAAGCTGTGAAATCGTCCAAATGACTTAAACAATTATGCCAAATTTGATGAAAATCTGTGAATGGGTGAAGTAGATTTTAACTAGAATACAATGATGACATATTTGACTATGAAGTATGACATTGACTTTGAGTCGGAACGACTTACTAGAGCCTTCTGCACATCGTCATGGGTTAATGACTGAGACACTTTGAAAAGTTTCTTGAAAATCCATCAAAAGGAAGGTGATATAAAGCGGACGCAAAAATGGAGGCTCAAACTATTTACATTTTGATCTTTAACCGGCGTGACTGACTTATGGCTTCTACATGTCGTCTCATTGCCCTTAAGAAATGAGACAAGTGACCTGAAAAATCCTTTAAAGGTAAATGAAGTATGGAGCGAATAAAAAATGGAGGCTGTGAATTGTACAAACCAGTCACATGCTGTGTAGATGTATGACTCTGATTGAACTGATAATGTTTTTGAGTTAGAAGATATTTGTCTGAAGTTGTCTTCTAATGTTGCATGTGTTGTTATCTACCGCAAGAGATAATTTGACATGCATGATTGATCTAAAATGGGGAATTTCACAACAATTAAGTAAGAAATAAAGTAGGATTTGTCATAAAAGTTACAAAGAATACCCCTCCCCAAAGCAGTAAGTCGTATTATGTCGCATGATGTAAAAGAAGTTGAAACAGCGGCATATATTTTGTGATTTTTAACCTAAGATGATAAAAAAACACTTGCACTACTTTATATCATAAGTTAATTGTATGCAAGTGTTGTTGGTGTACGTTGAAAAATTGTAGGAAATCGCCCTAGTTCAATTTTGAGTGTATTGATTTACAGACGTATGAAAAGTCAGACGGCCATAGTTATTCTAGTATACTCCCTTTACTTTTGGAGGCATAATAAATTGCTAATAGTGTATATTAATATGCATGATGTTATGAAACGTCCAAGTAAAAAAGCGGAATAACTTTTGTTATTTTATCGGACGATATGAATTGCCAAGACACAACTTTATAGGAAGAAAAACTGCCTGCAAATTAGGATGCCGTTATTGATGAACAGTGTAGGAGGACGCAAGAGGACAAGCTTATGTCTAGGGACAGACAGATGACTTTACAGAGAGATTGACAGAAGTCCATTGTGATTTGAATATACCCTCTTTACTTTGTAATGGGGGGGGGGTTGCATAATACACAAACAAATTTATTTTAACATTTGACGGGCGATAAATCAGCAAGTTTGGTTTGCGCAGATATTCAGCCCACAAACATTTTCATAAAGTTTGGTGTAAGTCAGATTATACAATTGTAGAATGCGCAGAGAAGAAATAATTATTCTATTTACCTACCAACAAACGGACATAAATTTACCAATTTATCCCATCCTCATTGAACTCTATAGGACAAAATATTGTTTCAATTGAGAATTCCTCACAATTTTTAAATGATAATAGACTTTGAGAACATGCATATTTTATAAATACTAGTAAATAAAGTCGCATATTCATATGTATGAACCACTTACCAGTATATCATTTTTTTAACAAAGATTATCCAAGTACATCAGTCACGTGGTGTTAACAATAACTTTATCTTTAACGGTCAGCCCCATAATCATTACAATATTATCCCCATACATATGTGTACCAAACAAAATTACTAATCAGGGAAAACAAACATGTCACAAATGCGCCCGTTAAAGGTCTGGGTAACATTTATCTGCGAACATTTTATTACTTTGCTCTACAGATGATGGCATTGAAAATAATCAATACAACACAAAACATGACAATCCCATAAAACCAAGTATTTGATGTATAATACTGTACATTATGTTAATCAAATATAGTTAAACTTAGTTTATTGCAATTTCAAGTGAGTCTTAAAGTAAGCTACCATTAGACAACATTTCAGCATGATTCCTTCATCAACACTAAAGTCATTGAGCAGAAATTGTTCATCCAACTAGCCTGAAACACAATCCCATGACAGCAACCTACACACAATGTCAGTGAAATACCTCTATCCAAACTTGTTGTTGAAAAAGAAATGTATTTCTATTATAGTAACAGTGACCTTGACCGTAACCTGACTAGCCCAAAATGCAATCTCAAGCTGCGTCTGCTTTCTCTGCAGGTAAGCTTCACAAGCTACACGCATACACAATTTATGTGTATCTCATCCGTCAAAACTAAAATTTTAAAGGGAGAAAGGTTGTTCTTTTTTTAGTAAAAGGGACCTCTACCTTTACCTGACCTGAACGTCAGGTGGGACATGATGCCGTCGATGAATACCGAACGATGCCGACACGTGCAATGCGCATTCACCGCCTCTTAGAGACCGGCCTCTTCATCGTGTAACGCAGGGGTCTGAACTTATAATCTCCAAATGCTACAGTGCACTTAACTGCAATTTTGACAAAACCTTAATATACGGATGATGTTCTGTTCAAACAAAACAATTGCATAATATGTTTTGGTGTTTCGGTCCTATGTAACTGCATATTTGTTCAATTTCTAAAGGCTTGAAATATAGTTTATTACCTTATCAATGAAATTTAATGTTAAACTGTCTTTCTATTGGCTTTGCAAAACAAACTTATTTCAGAATGCAATATGAACATTCTGAACACTTCAAGCATATTGTATGAAAAAATAATGGCGTGTAGATGGCTTTAGATGTCTTAAGATTGTAGTGTACATAAGTTAATGATTGTTCATGTTAGAATCAACCATATTTTTGTGCATTTATGTTTAAAACAAATGAGTAAGATACCGTGTATATAATATGGCTACCTTTACTGTAGTGGTGCTGTCAAGCGCTTAAACATGCGTTTGGGTTTGTAATGGTTGCATCCCTTTGATCATATTGACATTTTAATTGCCTTTGTTCATTAGATGTGAGTTACATTAGTGAGCTGAATTGGTTGAGAACCTTTATTATTTGTATTATTCGGCTGGAACAGAAATTATGCCGTGTAAGCATTATTTCGTGGTTCTTATTTACGATCGCGCATTTAAGTTTGTCAATTATGTTGTCATCTGTTCACATGTTTGCATAAACAATACTGTACAATGTGCCTTTGGCATAAAATGAAATGTAAATATCTATTTTGGCGAAAAGATTTATGAAGTTCTAACTGCATGATTGTAGAAGAACTGGTGCTATAGAGATGTTGTACGTTTACCTTAACCAAGTACAAAAAGGCCACCATTCTGCTAAATAGCAAGTCACACAAGTTGCACCTTTAACTTATCCAGAGAAAAACGCAGAATGAACAATGTTACGTCATATGCGTCATAATGGTATGTTTTGCAAATGTTTTGTGGAAGCATGTACGAGTTACGCAAAATAAAAACAGTACTTTCCGTCATACACCTCGTGAAAATTCAAAAACTAGTTGTGATGGGACAGAAGTGGTCATCATGAGTATCATTAAATTTGTCGAGATATAGCTGTCACGCAAGTAACAATAATGTCATTGTGTTTATATGCATAAATGAAGTTATTTTGGATTTTCAATGTTTAGCGTGTTTTGTTACAAACTCAAACTTTTCTTTCAAAGTAAGACCAAAAATGTTGATCAAATGACGGAGTGACTAGGAAAATGTACCTGGTAATTGTTGAAATCAGATGAGATCAATTGCTCGAAACGAAAACACGAAGGCTCTTGGTTAAGGTTTTCTTTCTAAATAAACTTAATATTCACTAACTTAGAATTGTCTATATCAACATCGCAGAATGCTCAATTCATACTCTAACGCAAACTAAAAACAAGTATAACGTGTACGATTTTAATACTTTACAATAACATTCACTTAATATTTGCTTGGTAAATTTGATGCTTAATTTTACATACAATTAAAATGTTAAACTGCAGGAACAAACTGATAAAACAGAGTGTATCTTTACACATACGTCTAGCTATATTTTGCACATTTCACAGTTTTACTTTTCATTCTAAATACTAACTTATAAGCTTATAATACGCTGTACACGTTGAACTTGCCAGTTAGCAGAATTGTTCGTATCCTTCCTAAGCAACGATATCTCATTGTAAAATAATGCCCCTTGATAGTCACCTTCCATTTCATAGCAGTGACCAAGCAAATTGAGCGCTGTCACTAAGTGATGCACGTTGATGTTATTTCTAAAATCGAGCATATATGATTTCATGATTCCATTTCTTGGATCAAATATATAAGACTCGAGTATTTCAAACGCATGTAGCTGTTTGGTGAGTTCCCTGAGTCCTCCATACGTGCGATACTATATATAGTGAAGGAAAGGACGAGCATCCACCTCAGCGTAGTCCATCAGTAGTTTTTCCACTAAATTTCTCTGTACAACTTCCTCATTAGTCCGACCGCGAATCATTTCAAACAACAAAATTTATGGGGCGCAGTGCGCTTCTTGCCTTATAAACCTGACACAGAATGCGAATGGTGGTTCACTGAGTGAGTTATCTGACATCATGCTAGCAAAAGTATGGAGATATTTTTCTCCTTGTATACTGGTTATTCTACATACAGAATTGAAATTGCTATGACACCTCTTCTCCACGTCTTCCAACACTCTTAACTGCCGCGTGAAGATGTCCGCAGCAGTATAACACAGGAGCCAACTATAAGCGGCTAGAAGCTACATCCGTTTTTAAAGAATATTGGAAGGGGAGGCGGAAAACTACAACGGGCGAGGCNTGTTAGGGGTCGGGTTAGGGTTTGGGTTAGCCTAAACCCAACCCTAACCCTAACCCGACCCCTAACCCTTACCCTTACCCTAACCCTAACCCAGGGTTATTTCCCCTATACCAGGCCTCGCCCGTTGTAGTTTTCCGCCTCCCTATTGGAAGCGACGTATAATCTCGATGAAAGCAGGGTTTGGTTGTCGCAAACACTTGTATGCTTGCACTGAATTGTGTTATGCATACAGGTGATAAATAAGGTCGAAAGCAACTGTTCTATATTGGGCATTCTTGGAGTTTACAAAAACAGTGCGTAATTTATTTTGTATTTATTGCTGGAAGGTAATATTCGAACTGTTTTTCTGATATGTTATTTTTTATTTATTTTTAACATAACGTTTTCCAGGTACTCGAACTTCAGCAATACACTGAAACTGTTGCGTACGCTTATAGGCCCCAGTTCTCCATATCCAGCTTGTCCGATTCGACGTATTCCACACGCTTGTAACCGACATCCTAATTTATATATATCTATATGAAATACATTTTGAAAGTCGTTCTTTATCAAGTAGTTCACGTACTGTAAAAGGCGTCTCTAGTGCACAATAGACAGTTTCCCATCGAACAAGTTCACTCCCTCTATGACATAATGAGGGAGGCATCCCAAACGCAGCCATTTTCTTAATACGTGTAAACATAGTACAAGTAGAAACATTAGGTTATGTTCCTTCCGCAAAGAAGGGTGTGTTCTTTCTATGGTATAGAACATTAAAGTTTTACAATGAAAACTTGTGATAAAATCCCCAACAATTTTCTTGCATATGGAATTTTTAATAAATTTTAAAACTATGTAACATTTGATGTGTGTCATATAACAGCTAAATATCAACATTCGTTCTATAAGGTTCGGAGACAATCGCCATTCTTCAAGCTTGTACTCGCTATCCGGATGACCGGCTGGTACCAGAAAACACGGAGCAACCCGTGCAGCCTCCAGTAGCTGGAAAGGCGGCCAGTGTCTACATCTACATATGTCTATCCAGTGCTGTATTTCAGGAAGAGGTTTGCAGACGCGAACTGCCTGAACAACATCCCAGTTGAGTTTAGCACTTACAGAAGGTCCAGTTTTCGTTGGTATCCCCCGAAAGTTGCTATTATCTTTGCTTATTTTTGTTTCCATTGTCCTGAGCTAAACAGTACTTGCCCAGAATCTTTCCTTACATACTTGTCATCGCCCATACTGGTGACCGCTTGCGGTGTGTGCCACTAAATAGCAAATCAATATCAGAATTGAGACCGGCAGTTATGGTTCCTTCTGATTGACCCCGAAATGAAAATATTCAGATTTTAATCGGTCTTCTAGTAGTTGTCTTGCTATCTTCCACATGCGCTCTCTCCTAAAATATATTTTTCTCCGCTCCATTACCGTGCACTTTCCGGTTCCAATATCATCCAGTTCTTTCGATATCCGAATAGACAATGCAGGGAAGTGTTCTGGAATCTGGATGTTAAACATCAGTATTGTGTTGGCTATTATTATTTAATCGTAATAAGTGTTATAAAAATACGTCTACAATATTCAGATGTGATTATTTAAAACACAGATACACGCATTAATATATTAATTTTCATTTTTTTAATATTTATTTTGAACAAATCTACGTCCTTTTTCACGAATTGACGAATTTACAATATGTCAACTTTTTTTCAACAAAAGAACGAACCGTGTACATGGAGAAAAAACAAGGCATAATAACCAGAAACGTAAAATACATTTATTTTAATTGACTAAGCATTATTTGATATTATTAAAATTGTTATGCGTTACAAACACGAACCGATTGAACAATTTGGAGTCTTCTGTTGCGTTTGTTTTTTTGCCTTCTCACTTATAATGACTGAAATACGCATTAACAGTCAGAATGGTCGAGTGGTTAAAGCAAAAGACTCGGAATTCGGACGATCACGGTTTGAATAAAGGTGAAGGTACCCATTTCATTGAAAAACTGTTCATATTATTGCGTTTGCCGATTGTAAAACGTGAGCTCTTCAATCAAAGACGTTAAATATACAAAAATAAGGAAATAAATGACAAACATCAAACAATAATAATAATCTGTTCACAAAGACCTTACATTATTTTATCTAAAAAACACGTTAAATATATTTACGTCATTTACTACATTTGTTTTACTCGCAAAACGTACACTCATCAAAGCGTATCTGATTTAATTCACAACTTGTATGTGTGTCTGTCAGCCCGTATGTAGAAAGGTTGTCCATACAAATCACGAGAATCTCAATTGAGACATATACGAAATTATAAATATCCTATTGATTGTAAATAAATATCCGAGTGTCTTCAAAATCATCATTTAAAAAACAACAATACTGTTAAGAGCATCAAGACATTTTCCTAAACATAGCTTCGATGACTCAAGTTTTAATGAGTATTTGGGCCAGCCTTCGTTTAAATCAAAAAATTAAAAAAAACGTTTTTGGCGCACCAGTAAATGCATTTGAATATCTTTAGAATTGAGATGTATTATGAATTATATTAATGAAAAACAAAATTTCGCTTTTTTACCAGTAAGTTTTTGACGAAATGTTGATCCCATCTGTTGTTCGAACGCCTGGATGAATCCATATTGATGCACACTCTTCTAGCACCAAGATTGAGCTTAGAACTGGGAGCACGTACCTTGAAGAAACATATACTATGAAAGAAAGTATTGTTACAGTAACATATGCTTACTATTCAAAACAAGTAATATTATGTAAATGTTTAATCTACCTTTACAGTATGTTCGTTTCAGTGGTCTCTTTAAACATAAAAATTCCAAATGACTACGCATTTATTTATAAATATATGGAAACCATTTTCAATGCAAAAATTCAAAAAACACGTTTAACAAACGTTGATATTCGTTTATATTCAATCATAACTGTATGTTGCACGTATGGCTACATTAGCTGGAAATTGATAAATATGGTTTCACAGAGTTGTAATCGAGTAATAAAGCACATGCATACTATCTTCGAACTTTGGAACATTATGGTTAAACACAAATTGACTTCGTCTACACTCTGTTGCAAAAAAAATACATGTTTATTCTCTTCTTAATAGAAAACAAATACCCGTCTGTCTTGCTATAAAGGAACAATATTTGCATGTGTCCATCGCAAAACACAAACCTTGTTCTTTGTTCCGGTTTCCACAAGCAATGTCGGTACACGCGGCAGACTATCGACCGTCCTGTTGATCGTATATCGTTCTTTTTCCATTTCGTCCATCCTGAATATATCAGGAATGAGTTTTCATATTGTTTCCTTAAACATTTTAAATGAAGCACCGATTACATTGGAATGAGAAGAAATATTGTACATAGCATGTTTTATTGCAAATTTATCCCACTGCAAAATGTTCCTCATATCTGCTTTTAAATTACAAAACCTAACTGGGTACGTCGCCGTGTATACTTTTGTATTCATGAATACAATATACGCATACTGAACATGTTCATTATAATTTGACACTTGATCTTGTTTGTTCGACTCAGTATATTTTAACACAACATTATTCACTTTCATAACTAATAAATACGAGTTGGTGGAAATTAAGTTTCTAGTCACTTTTTTTAAGTAGCCACAATCTGTGTTGATAGTGTCATCAATACTTTTTGTTGATCTTTATGTTTATCAAAATATGTTCCACACGTACGAACGATTCTCTTTCAAAAAAGACAAATCGTCATAATGGGTCATCCCCGTCCCACAAACAGTTCAACGATGAAACAATGAAAGAGTTTATGAATAACACAACTAAAAATTGATCTTGCCTAAATTGCATTATATTATTTATTCGTATCTATTACGAACAGTTAAATTTATGTTTAAATAATTAAATCGGTGATTAAATTCAATATACAGAGGACATTCCCTTCGTTTAATACAAGAAAACGAAGGTAATTGGTAACGTGGCTGTAAAGTGAAGTTATGAAATTCTCGATAATATGGAAAAAACAGACTATTATAAGAACTGATGCCGTTTTGTAGACCTTATAAATCGGGTGTATGAATTCTTAAAAACTATCGCATATAGATCAATAAAATAAGATTTAAACGAATACAGATTTATCTGGGATTAGACCGTCTAATATTTGTTTTCTATTTATGGATGTTAGTGATTCTTTAACAACTGCCAAACAAAAAACATTATTAATCATTTACACAATATAAGATTAAATATTCATCAAACATAAAGATAAAACAGCTTACCTTAGTCTCTTTAGTTTAATATACATCCATTTAATGACTATCTAGAGTTTTCGTTTAAATAAAAGGCGACAATTCTAACAAAATCATTTTACGACGTCCGCTATTTTTTATACTTTAAAAGCTTCAACTGTTTTATTTTCGTTGCTTATTGCCAAACGAAAAACAATGGTGAGATGTTTGTACTATCTATTAATTAATCCGTCTTTTGAATGATATTGTCCACATTGTTTTCAGATTGCCTACAACTTGTCTTCAATAGACGAGTAATCTAAAACAATTGTTCGTCCGATGTGCTTTTGTCTTTTCGTAAATGGTATGGACACAAATAAGTGTATCACTATATCTTTAAAATGATTACTAACGCATACGTCTGTTTTCTTAAGTAATTATACATACTTCCATCTGTATATGACCCTTTCATGATTTAAAACACTTTAATTTACTGCCATGGACCGTTTATAGTAAACTTTACCTTTGTAACAAATTTGTTCGTCTACATGTTTTGTTAAATAGAACATTCGTATATATTTTCGAAATAACACATCAACATCTTTTTTCGGGAAACTAAAACAAGACGAACGTGAATACTTAAGTTACATAAACCAATTACCAGACTTGCTACATGTAATATCGTATGGTGAAGGTCGGGTGTACATTTAAACTACTGAATTTTGCAATATTGCAAGTACCACATTCATATTTTTGCAGGGAATTGGCTTATGATTGAGCATTAATGTTGTTATAGTATAACTTATTTGGAAGAGAATGTTCCTGAAGAGTTTGACAGCTTGACCCGTATCCACCAAACAATCTTAGACTTAAGTTTAAGAATAAAGACAATTCTTCTAATTTGAATATTCAATAATTTCGACTCAAACTCGGCATTAACTGTCTCTATCTCCATTATTATTCATGTAGAACATTATTTTAAGGACATTATCACCAGTATATGTATGTATATTTTTAAATGCTTGACGTAGTATTCTTGATATATTCTGAATTCAAAACAGTGATTGGTAAATACGGGCACTGACTTCACAAAATGTTCTTAATCAAAATCAGGAAAGTTATTTTGCATAAGAAACTACAATGCAGTCCAAGACACAGCTGTATCCCACACATAGATTTTTAACCTTGAAGTGGTGACCTTGATTTTGAGCCAGCGTGACTTCATTCATGCCCTGTGACATCGTCTAAATAACCTTAATATTGTGGTAAAGTAATATGAAAATTGATCAATGGGAAAAGGAGAGATTGAACAAACACGAACAAAATCGAAAAAAAAATAACCTTGAACTATGACCTTAAAATTGACGGACTTAAGCCTTTTGCACATCGTCTCGTGTCGATGACTGAACATTTTTCATTAAAATCCTTCAAAGGGAAGGAGATATGTAGCGGACGCAAAAATGGAGGCTCAATCATTTTATCTTAAAGTTGGACTTTGACGTTCTGACTGACTCATCCCTACTGCAACATTGTATCACTATCCTGAAAATTTGAGGCAAGTTTCTTAGAAAATCTGTCAACAGGTATATGATATATGGAGACTTAAACCTTTGACCTTGAAGTATGACCTTGACCTTGAGACGACATGACTGACTTATGTTTTCCACAAATCGTCTCAATGACCGTACATTTTTGCAAAGTTTCATGAAAATCCTTGAAAGGTTATTTGCAAAATGGAGCGTACACGAAAGGCAAGGCTTAAATCTTTTACCTTCACGTACGAGTTTGACCTAGAGCCGACATGACTGACCCATGTTTTTTGCACATTGTCTCAATGCCCTTAACATTTAAAGCTAGTTTCAGGTAAATATGTCAATGGGTATAGGACATATAGCGCGGATAATTAAGTTTTATTGACAGACAGACGGACAGGTGAAGAGCATTATCCACGCTAATCTCTCTAACGCTTTGCGGCAGGGGGAATAAAACTGAATTATCAGTGTATTATCCCCGCTAATCTCTGTACCGCTTTGCGGCAGGGGGACTACAACTGAATTATAAGTGTATTATCCCCGCAAATCTCTATACCGCTTTTCGGCAGAGGGAATAACACTGAATTATAAGTGTTCTGATTTGTTATAATATAAGCAGCTCAAAGTGAAATCGCATAAGAGGTAACATAGAACTAAGTCTCGCAGAGATATCTTATTTACAACCATCGTGTTATAACGCCATCATTCTATATACTTAGACAGGATATATGTACACATTAATAGCTGTTAATTTCAAACACTTTTCAGATTGTATCTCCCTGATGTTAAATCCCACGGGATGAATGTTTGAATGAACAAACACAAGTCATATTGATAATAATGTGTGACATTGACCCAAACAGTATTCTGATTGGACTGTGACCCTATGTCAGCTGTGAATGTTGCAAACCAGTCACAGGTAGAGCAGATATAGGGTTTTGTTTAGACTGGAACTGTTTTCCAGTTTGGAGATAATTGTTTAATGTCGATTTATACTGTCACAATTGTGGCCATCTGTCGAAATAGCTAATTTGGCAGATATGATTGATATAAAATGGGGGCATTTCACAATCAATTAAGTATGAACTAGAATAAAATAAATAAGAATAGAACGTGTCATAATAGTGACAAAGAATAGCCCCAACGCCTCAGGTCATAATATACATGTATACCATGATGTGATAGCAGATGAAAAAGCGGTATAAATTTGTAAAATTTAAACTACAATGATGTAAAATGCACATGCATGTCTTCATACGATAGGGCCGTTGTCTGCAAGTGTGAATGTTGCACGTTATAACGTGTACGAGAGCGCCTAATTACAAATATCGAGTGAATGGCTAAACATATCAAACTTCGATGATGATTCCAGTATCCCCCCTTTAACTTCGTTACGGGAGGTATAATAATCTACTAATAGTGAATACTAATATTCATAATGCTATGAAAAGTCTAGTTTTTAAAGGGGCATAACTTTTGTAATTTTTAACGAATAATTTGAACTTCCAAAAACAACTTTGTACCATAAGGAAAACTGATTGACAATTAGAATGATGTGTGATGAAAAGCATATGAAGACACCGTAACACAAGTTTGTGTATAGAGACAGACAATGGATGAACAGACAGTTTGAAACACGTCCATGGCGATATCTCATTCCTAGGAGATGTGGCTCATTATAAAAGTTGGCCGCGATATTCAGCCTACACACATTTGAGACTCGCGTAAACGGGCGTATTTTGTGACAATTTTGTTTTCCCTGATAAGTATTTTGATTTGGTACAAATATGCATGAAAATAATATAGTTCTGGTTGTTTTGCTGACCGTGAACGATACAAATATTTTTAACGCAGGTGGTAATTTATTCACATACATGTACCACTTGACGGAATATCACTTTTTTGTCCAAACGTTATCAAAGTACATCAGTCACGTTGCGTTAACAATAACTTTATCCAAACTTTGCACCAAACAACAATTTTATCCAACTTTGTACCAAGAACAATTACATATCAGGGAAAACAATCTTACGCCCGTGTAAAGCTCTGGGTTAAATTGATTTTCGAATAATGCATTACTGTGTTGTGCAAATAGAAGCACTCAGTATATTTGATACAACAAAAACATTGCAATGGTATGAAACAATGTAATCGACAAACTAATATAATTCAAGTAAAATTAATATTGCACAATCGCAATTTAGGTCATCAAGTGAGCTTTCTACTCACACAATTTCAACGAAATACCTCCACTGAAACTGAGTTTTAGCAAAAACTGTTATTATATTGTTAGCAACAGTGACATTGAAATTGACCTTTATACAACTGGCCTGAAATAAAACCCCAAGCATTTTCTACAGGACCGCAGCTAACACACAACATGTCAGTGCAATACCTCCTTTCAAACTCTTTATTGATAAACGAATTGTACTTGTGTATCTAGCGCATAAACAAACCGCACTGGTGTTTCTAGCGCATAAACAAAATGTATTTGTGTTTCTAGCGCATAAACAAAATGTTTTTGTGTTTCTAGTGCATAAACAAATTGTGATTATGAACAAACTGATGAATTGTTTTTCTAGCGGTTAAACAAATTGTTTAGTTTCAAGCAGACAAACACATTGTACTTGTGTTTCTAGCATACAAAATTGAAAGTTAAAGTGATATTATGGGCATATTACACTCTTGAATTGAGCTGAAAAGAACTAACAGGTCAACAGAGTTAGTTAAAATGTGGTAACTGACCAATTATCTGTAACTCCTCTTGCTACCAGTTGTTTATAAAAAAATGTATAATTATATTCGATATTTAACATGACTTTCCCAGTCCTCTAAGCCGAGCGGAACTGCCGCGTATTTACGAAAGCGATACGATTTTAGTCTTTCTCATAAAGTCACTTTACTGGCACCTCATTTATAACATATTTCATCGAAGAAGTATGGCCTAAGATGTGGTTGACAGAGACACGAATGTTAATGTATTCATATTTTCAGAATTATTATATGTTTTCGCGGTTTTATTATTTTGTTTCCAATATTATTTACGAAAGCGGTATGAAAATTTTCCGTTAGTTACGTGGCTAATTAGTTATTTATGTATCGTTTGAACGCAAAACGAAACAAAAATGGCTGACGAAGGTGGTCAGGAAGTAAAAGGTGAACGTGAAAAAGCGAAGAATCACGGCCTTATCGAAACCGAAACCGAAAGTACGGTTAACATTCAAATGCATTATTTTTCTCTATCCGGGATATTTTTTTAGTATGTTGATGCTGCATTAACAGATATAAGTGTATATACAGTGAAAACACCAAAACTAAACAACGGTTGCGATAGACACCTATAAACATAGCATATAATGTTAGATGCTTCTAATATCACTTTAAGCATATGTATAGTCATGCAAGCTAGATGATTGTTAGCAACACGTCGAGCCCATTGTCAATAATACCGGTAATTTCTTTAATAAGCTCAACATCGCACATGTTTAATCTTTGACCTTTAGTGTCAACTTGACCTTTATTTGATCACATGCTCGCTTTTAATATAGTTTGTGTTACATTTAAAAAACAAATAATGATGACTGAAGAAGTTAAAGTAGAGCAAAAACTGTATTATGCCAAAATTGACCTTATGACCTTCAACTTTGAGCTAGCAGTAAGGTCGTCCGACCCATGTGCAAACGGTTTGATAGGCGGTAAGTTATTTTAAAATCGCATGTTGAAATGTAGAGTTTGCTGTCTGGACAAATGTATAATGCTCATATTTTAAAATTAGATTAAAGCACAACATATTGCCAAATCTGTTGATGGTGATAGTTGCAACGGCCGTTGCATCAGATATTTGAGTCCCGTATGCGCGTCAGGTGGGACAGGGTGCCGTTGATGAACACAGAACGATGCCGGCTCATGCAGTGCGCATGCGCCGGCTTCTCCCACAGGGGTCTGATCCGCATTATCTCCGAGTGCTACAGTGAAATTAACTGCGATTTTGATCGATACTTAATGTAAGCAGGTATTGTTCTTTTCAAACAAAACAAAACAATTTCCTAAACTGTTTTGGTGTGTTTTGTCCGAGTTAAGTGCATATTTGTATGCCTGTTGAATTTATAAAGGTTTGAAATATAGTTCATTATCACAGCAATTTAATAAAATGTCTTACTATTGGCTTTGTAAAAAGTACTTAGTAAAGTATGCAATGTGAACAACTTGAACACTGCACGACTATTGAATAAAAATAATAAAATATAATTATCAGTATATATCACATGTACAAACAAAAACAGATAGTAAGGGATCGTTTATACAAGCCCTGGTCAAATTTACTGAAGATCTGCTGCAATTCGCTTAAATGTTTGTTATTATTTGTAATAGTTGAGTCCCTTTGATTATATAAGATAATTTGCTTTTTGTTTTCGGTTTATATAACATAAACACCAACTCACGTCATTTAGAGGAAACAACGGTAAATTACTACGTTCAAGACGGAATGTGGAAACATAAAACATGCAGAATAAAATATCGTATAAACCTTGTCACTAATACAAATAATTTCGTGTTTCTTATTTTCGATTTTGGCGCGTGTTAATTTAACTGTGTTGTAATCTGTTTACATTGTTTGCATAACACATAATTTTTAATGTGCTTTGAATATGGAATGTAATACACATATCCTATTGGGCATACCTTATAACCCAGTGTTTGACTTACGATTGTATACACTGGAATGTTGTAGAAATTTCCCGCCGGTAGACCGGAATAAATAATTCTTAACATATTACTGACTTAATTGAGATAATTATTGCAAAACGTTGGATAAATCATATCTTTTTAGAAACGATTGGAAATCCAATTATAAATAAGACCTCTCTTTTAATTTGGTTTTATTTTCGAGTTATGTTTGTTCGGAGCTTTACCTTGGATGGCTTATGTTTCTTTGAATAACGCTATTTTCATGGAAGTTATTAAACATCATTTATCATTTTTCATTCAACTCTTAATTTACGCGAGTTCAGTGTTTTGAATACCGTTCTTCTAGCATTCAAAATGTAATGCTTTATAACCCCAAAGTCACAGACACTTTCGAAATGATGTATAAATTCTTAGCAAGATAATTAAAAACAAGATGCGACTTTGATGTTGGTTGAGTTTTGTTGTTGAAAACTGTCGTCAATAAAATCAAAGCGGTATGACTATTATCGCGGATGTTTTATGAACAATCTTTAGCCGCATTACAGCCACATACATTTAATGAGTACGAACGCAGTTTACAATCTTATTGGACTCCCTTCTCTGAAAATGTAAACGCCTAACGAAGACATGTAAACACGAAAACAAGCTTGGAAATAAAACGACATTGTGTGTCACTCTGTCGATCGCTTCAGATATTAAATACAAATTGGTTCAGCGACTCGACAAGTACTCATGTATAACAGTTTTGGCGGATCCACATAATATATCGGTGTATTGTCTGTATGTCTCATGTTGTCTTGTTTCAAATCTGGATTTAATTTGCAAATGAATATTTTATATTGTATAAATTTACTTGAAGACCTAAATACATATTAATAAAAAATGGCAGTGAAACTTAATTTGGCTCCGATGTTTTCATTTGGACAATATTACCATAAGCTATTCGAGTTACAAAGAAGATACCGAAATATCTTGATTAAGTTGCCGACCCAAAATGTGTCTTATATGTCGTATGAACAATTCTACAGAAACAGTGGGAAATATAGTAAATCCGTCGTGTTTAACTACACAACAAAGATTGTCAAACGGTTTTTAATAATATTATTTAACACTTTTTGACAGTGTTATATTTTGCTTAGTTTAAGTATTTTTAACAAAAGCGAAACGTCCAGTTATTCATTTGAGCCTACTCGGCCTTTCTTTAACATTTTATTGTCGGTTGGTAAAGGTCGATTAACGTGACAACCTGGGTTAGACAGCTACGCCGAAAACATCACGCAGGAGTAACTATAGCGCTTCATATAGCTGGTCTGTGAAAACTGTATCCGATTTGAAGTCTGGAAGCTTGATTATTTACTACGCAAACACTATTTAATTCTTAAACACATTAACGCATTGTGTAAATAAATGAATGTGTTTAAATGCATGACTGAAGTCATTTTTGATGCTTAATCTATATCGTGTATTTTTACCAACTCAAACATTTTCTTTCAAAGTAAGACCCAAAACGTTGATAAAATGACGGATTGACTAGAGCACAAGGTACATGTTAAAATCAGTTGCTCGAAACGAAAAAACAAAGGTTCTTGGTTCAGGTTTTCTTTCTAAACAAACTAAATATTCAATAACGTAGACTTGTCTTTATCAACATCGCAAAATGCTAAATTTAAATTGAAATGCAAACAAAAAAGTATAACATGTACTATTTTAATACTTTACAATAATCACGAACTTCATATTTGCTTGGTAAATGTGCTGCTTAATTTTACGTACAAATAAAATGTTTAACTGAAAGAACTAACTTATGAAACAAAGTGTATCTTAACACATACGTCTAGCTATCAGTTTGCACATTTCCAAGTTTTAATTCTTATTCTAAATTGCTTATTAGGCGCTGCACGCGCTGTACGTGCCAGTTAGCAGCATTGCAACGCAACAATATCTCGTACATATATAACGCCCTTTCATAGTTGCCTTCCATTTCAAAGCAGTGACCAAGCAAATGGAGCGCTGTCTCTATGTGATAAATGTTGATTCTATTTCTTTGATCAAATATATAAGACTGGAGTATTGCAAACGCATGTAGCTGTTTGGTGCGTTCCCTTAGTCCTCCATACGTGAGATACTGTAGATAGTGAAGAAAAGGACGAGCATCAACCTCAGCACAGTCCATACATTCTTTATCTGCGTAATGTCTCTGTGCAACTTCCTGTCCAGTCATACCGCGAATCATTTCAAACCACAATATGTTTGGGGCGCAGTGCGCTTCTTGTCTAATATACCTGACACAGAATGCAAATGGTGGTTCACTGAGTACGTTGTCAGAGTTTTCTGATATCATGCGAGCAAAAACCTGGAGATCTCTTTCTCCTTCTATATATCTAACTACACACACAGTCTTGACCTTGCTATGATACCTCATCTGAACGTCCTCCAGCACTCTGACAGCCGCGTGAAGATGTCCACAGCAGTATAGCACAGACGCCAACTTTAAGCGGCTAGAAGCTACATCCGTTTTTAAAGAATATTTGAGGCGGCGTATAATTTCGATGAAATCATGGTTTGGTTTTCGCAAACACTTTGATGCTTGCACTGAATTGTGTAACGCTTACAGGTGATAAATAAGGTCGAAAGCAACTGTTCTTAATAGGGCATTCTTGGAGTCTTCAAAAACAGTGCGTAATTTATTTTGCATTTTTTGCTGGAAGGTAATTTTCGAACTGTGTTTCCGATATGTTATATTTGTAAATTGTAACATAAAGTTAACCAGGCACTCGAACTTCAGAAATAAACTGATACTGTTGCGTAAGCTTGTAGGTCCCAGTTCTCTACCTCCATCTTAGCCGATTCGCCGTATACCACACGCTTGTAACCGACATCCTAATTTATCTATATCTATATGAAATAAATCTTGCATGTCGTTCTTTATCAAGCAGTTCACGTACTGTAAAAGGCGTCCCAGTTTCCCATCGAACAAGTTCACTCCTTCTATGATATAATGAGGGAAGTATCCCAATCGCAGCCATTTCCTTAATACTTGTAAACATAGTAAAAGTAGAAACATGAGGTTATTATCTTTCCACAGAGAAGGATATGTTCTCTCCATGGTGTAAAAAATTAAAGTTTTACAATGAAAACTTGTGATAAAATCCCCAACCATTTCATTTAATAAGGATTTTTTAATTAATTTTAGAACTATGTAACATTTTATTTGAGTCATATTAAAACTAAACATCAACATTCGTTCTATAAGGTTTGGAGACAGTCGCCATTCTTCGCGCTTGTAATCACTGTCTGGATGACCTGCAGGTACAATAAAACACGGAGCTACCTGTGCAGCCTCAAGTAGCTGGGCGGGCGGCCAGTGTCTACCTATGCACCTGTCTATCCAGTGTTGTATTTCAGGAAGAGGTTTGCAGACGTGAAATGCAAATACAATATCCCCGTCGGGACGAGCACTCACAGAAGGTCCATGTTTGGTTACCTCCCCAAAATGTGATGCCATCTGCTCGGCTTCCTGTTTTCATATTTCTGAGCTTAACAGTAGTTGCCCTGAATCTTTTCTTACAAACCTGTCATCGTCAATACTGGTAACCGCTTCCGGTGTGTATCTTTTTATGAACTGTAGCAAGTACTGTTGAGGTGGAGTGATATCGTCACGAAGCATCAGAAGGTTATCCATCCCTACCTCCCAGCTCCCCAGTCGGTCATGATGTTCATTTGTTTGGTACTTATAAGGAAATAAATATCAGAATTGAGACCGGGAGTGGTGGTGCTTCTGATTGACTCCCGAAATGAAAACATTCGACTCGAGTTTCGAGTTTTTTTTTGCTATCATCATCATTCGCTCCCTCCTCAGGTATGTTTCTCTCCTCTCCATTACAGTGCATTTTCGGCTCCAATATCATCCAGTGCGTCCGATATCCGGATAGACAATGCTGGGAAGTGCTCTGGAATCTGGATGTAAAACTATCAAATCAGCATTGTGTTGCTTATTATTATAAATTCATCATCAGTATTATAAAAATACATGTACGTCTACAATATTCAGATTTGATTATTTTTAAACACGTGGTCCCAGTTCGAAATTTATAAACGCATTTATGTATTAATTGTCATTTATATTTTTCAAATTTATTTGGTAATAATTAAAAACGGTCGTTCGAAATTATAAGTAATAATGCAGCCGTGATTAACATGCATACAAATAAATGCATACTTATGTACGTCTTTACATGAGTACTAGGGCCTTTTTGAGAAACGTAGAATTGAAATTGTTTCAACAGTCTTTCACAGATTCAAATGAAAGCAAGAACGGTGTACATGGAGCAAAATAACACTACATAATAGCCTTATACGTAAAATACATATTTGTAATTGACTTATGATTTGATAATATTAAAATTATTATTCGTTACAAACACGAAACGATGGGACAATTTGGAGTTGTTCTGTTGTTTGTTTTTTGCTCCATGACTTCTTATAACTAAAATACTCCTGCAGTAGTAATCCTGTCAGTGTTGCGAGTGGGTACAGCGAAAAATAAGGAATTCGGACGATCACGTTTCGACTCATGGTAAATTTACCCATTTCATTGAAAACAGTTCTATAGGTTGAATATGTGTGCTGCTTGTTAATCTTGAGTTGTTTGTTTCTCGTTAGATCCATCATGATAAATCATTTAATGACAAACTTCGAAAGTGAAAATACTCTGTAGACAAAGCCCCTTAATTATGTCGTGTTCTGAGAAAACTAGGCAAAATGCTTGTGCGTAAGGTGTCATCCCAGATTAGCCTGTGTAGTCCGCACAGGCTAATCCGGGACGAAACTTTCCGCCTAAACTAGATTTTCGCAAAGAAGAGACATCATTTAAACGAAAAATTCCATATAGGCGGAAATTGTCATCCCTGATTAGCCTGTGCGGACTGCACATGCTAATCTGGGATGACAATTTACACACAAGCATTTTGCCCATTTTTCGCAGAACACGATACAATTATGTGTCTTAAAACATCACTTTAAACATGTTTCGCGTCATTTACAACACTATATATATTCGTTTATGAGGTGTCTTATTCACAAAAGGTAAACTCATCACAAAGTATCTGATTTAATATCACAACATGTATGTGTGTCTGTCAGTCCGTCCGTAGATCAGATGCCAATACAAATCACGAGATACAAAACTGACACCTAAACACAATTATAAATATTCAATCGATTGTAAATAAATATCTAAGTGTCTTCAAAATCATCCGGGGTGAACTTGTTTGGAAATTTTTTTAATGATAAATGCACGAAGACGTCTTCCTTAAAATAACTACGACGACTTGAGTTTTAATAAGTATAGGGATACGCCTATGTTATAAATATCAAATAAAAATAATGGTCTTCACGTTCCAATAACTGCGTTTGACACGCTTTATATTTGAGATGTATTATAACTGTATTAATGAAAAACGAAACATCGCATTTTACCAACAAGTTTGTTACGAGATGTTGATTCCGTCTGTTGTTTGACCACCTCGCTTTATCAGCATTGATACAAACTCTTCTAGCACCAAGATTGAGTTTCGAACTGGGACCACGTACCTTGAAGAAACATTCCCGTATATGTTAGACGTAACGAAGTATGAAGAAACATATCAGTATACTATACACGTGATGATGTTATGTAACCTACGCTCATCATTCAAACCAAGTAAAATTATTTAATGTATAATCCGCCAATACAGTTTGTTCGTTTCAATGGTGTCATTAAACATAACAATTCCAAATGACTACGCAATATTTTCTAAATACATCGAATCCATTTTCAATGCTAAAAAAAACAAACGTGGGCATTTGTTAATAATTAATTTTAATTGTGTATTGCTAGTAAAGTTTCACTGGGCTACATTATAAGAAATTAATGTATTTACTTAAGGGGTGTTGCGGCAGTTTATTTAACCGAGGA
>VMBQ01010224.1:2782-32487 GCA_007657795.1 Dreissena rostriformis | reverse complement strand
TCAACAAGAACCCACGGACCAACCAGAACCTACCATATAGCAAAATCCAAAATGTCAACGCCAGATGTTGTCTGGTAACATAGGTGTTTGTAGATACAAAATGCTCGTTTTATTATTTTGTGACACTACAAATTCCATTTTAATTTCCCGCAAATATATCTATTCATACGACAATTGAACTAGCATGGTACCATTTTAGTGTTCGAGTGTCGTATGAATAGATAAATTTCCGGGAAAGTAAATTGAAATTTATTGTGTCACAAAAAAATAAAAACGGGCATTTTTTCTACAAAAATCTATGTCACCAGACACCATCCGGCGTTAAAATTTCGGCAATTGCTATAAGGAACACTGATTCGTAATTGTCTAACTTTATTTTACGAAATATTTTACCAAATGTTCGGTGATTTTGAGTAGTTATGGGGCTATAAGTAAATTCCGTATGAAGGAAAGCAATAATAGTTATACATTTTTGCCATCTTTGATAAAACAAAGTATGTAATCTTCAGCCACTCATGCATGCTGTTAACATGTGTAGACCACTCTGCGTTAAACATATAAGCCTCGTTCTAAGAAAACTGGGCATAATGCAGTCCGCACAGGCTAATCAGGGACGACAATTTCCGCTTTTATGGACTTTTTGCGTTTAAATGATGTCTCTCCTAAGCAAAAATCCAATTTAGGCGGAAAGTATCGTCCCGGATTAGCCTGTGCGGACTGCACAGGCTTCTCAGGGATGACACTTTACGCACATGCATTATGCCCAGTTTTCTCAGAACGCAACTCATATACATTGTATATTGTTGTGATTCAATGCATAACACTTAATTAAATGCTTTTGCCAATCAGCTGGAGTGTATGTTCAGATATATTGTAGAAATATTACGCAGACACTATTGTGTCCTGGCAACAGATGAAAAAAAAATCCCTAAAAGAATTCCTTTGTGTACAATGTTTGGAAATTGCATCATGTGATAAGTTGTATCAAAGTTATTACTTGTAGGACATTTATGATTAAATTTTTTTATCTAATATGAAGCTATTTGAATAACTTGAATTTAACGATCATTGTTTTAAATTCATTGTTTTTTATTTTTCGGACCCATATGTAATATGGAATTGTTTACTTGTTGACTTCTTTTGAGTCAGGATCCTTTTGGTTGAACATTGTCGTTTTAAACTTTGTACATTTCTGTGTTTTGTATCATCATATTTTACCCAGTTATACTTACTTGTCATGGAATTGTTGTTATTGTATTTCGCCCTGTCCTATGGATTGGTTTCGATTCACGCTGATTTCATGAACACTGTACAGCCAGCCATTCTAACATGATCTGCTATACTTCAGTTTAGCTGTCTAAGTCAGGTTTTCATCTTAAGTGACCTTTATCAACCGCCAATAAAATGTTGAAGACATTTCCTGCCAGTAAGCGGGAATAAATATGTGGAATTTTTGCATTTGTTTAATACGGCGGCATAAAGGGGACATAGGAAATATTTTATTTAACTTTTTATATGACGTGCGCACGTCATAGTTATGACGTGCGCACGCCATAGCCTTGACGTGCGCACATCATAGCCTTGACGTGCGCACGTCATACCTATGGCGTGCGTACTTCATAACTATTGCGTGCGCACGTCAAAGCTATGGCGTGCCCACGTCATAGCTTTGACGCGCGCACGTCATAAATATGACGTGCGCACGTCATAGCTGACCAATCAGGAAAGGTATCAGTTCACAAAAGGTGGCGCGTGCGACCAATGAAACTTGTCGAAATGTCAGCCATTTTGTAACTAGCGACACAGAGCACATGGTGTGTTATTATAAAGAGTTATACAGTATAGTTATCACTTGGAACCTTTCAAGATTTCAAGATAGGTAAGCTATTTTTTTATTATTCATTTAATCCTAATTAATATAGGGAAATCCGGCAGACTTATTTGTGATCCGATTATTATAATTATGCATTTATCTGATTTTGTAAGGACAATTAAAGAGGTTGTTGACTCAACTTTACAGTAGACTAGTAGTCAGTATCTATCTATCTATCTATCTATCTATCTATCTATCTATCTATCTATCTATCTATCTATCTATCTATCTATCTATCTATCTATCTATCTATCTATCTATCTATCTATCTATCTATCTATCTATCTATCTATCTATCTATCTATCTATCTATCTATCTATCTATCTATCTATCTATCTATCTATCTATCTATCTATCTATCTATCTATCTATCTATCTATCTATCTATCTATCTATCTATCTATCTATCTATCTATCTATCTATCTATCTATCTATCTATCTATCTATCTATCTATCTATCTATCTATCTATCTATCTATCTATCTATCTATCTATCTATCTATCTATCTATCTATCTATCTATCTATCTATCTATCTATCTATCTATCTATCTATCTATCTATCTATCTATCTATCTATCTATCTATCTATCTATCTATCTATCTATCTATCTATCTATCTATCTATCTATCTATCTATCTATCTATCTATCTATCTATCTATCTATCTATCTATCTATCTATCTATCTATCTATCTATCTATCTATCTATCTATCTATCTATCTATCTATCTATCTATCTATCTATCTATCTATCTATCTATCTATCTATCTATCTATCTATCTATCTATCTATCTATCTATCTATCTATCTATCTATCTATCTATCTATCTATCTATCTATCTATCTATCTATCTATCTATCTATCTATCTATCTATCTATCTATCTATCTATCTATCTATCTATCTATCTATCTATCTATCTATCTATCTATCTATCTATCTATCTATCTATCTATCTATCTATCTATCTATCTATCTATCTATCTATCTATCTATCTATCTATCTATCTATCTATCTATCTATCTATCTATCTATCTATCTATCTATCTATCTATCTATCTATCTATCTATCTATCTATCTATCTATCTATCTATCTATCTATCTATCTATCTATCTATCTATCTATCTATCTATCTATCTATCTATCTATCTATCTATCTATCTATCTATCTATCTATCTATCTATCTATCTATCTATCTATCTATCTATCTATCTATCTATCTATCTATCTATCTATCTATCTATCTATCTATCTATCTATCTATCTATCTATCTATCTATCTATCTATCTATCTATCTATCTATCTATCTATCTATCTATCTATCTATCTATCTATCTATCTATCTATCTATCTATCTATCTATCTATCTATCTATCTATCTATCTATCTATCTATCTATCTATCTATCTATCTATCTATCTATCTATCTATCTATCTATCTATCTATCTATCTATCTATCTATCTATCTATCTATCTATCTATCTATCTATCTATCTATCTATCTATCTATCTATCTATCTATCTATCTATCTATCTATCTATCTATCTATCTATCTATCTATCTATCTATCTATCTATCTATCTATCTATCTATCTATCTATCTATCTATCTATCTATCTATCTATCTATCTATCTATCTATCTATCTATCTATCTATCTATCTATCTATCTATCTATCTATCTATCTATCTATCTATCTATCTATCTATCTATCTATCTATCTATCTATCTATCTATCTATCTATCTATCTATCTATCTATCTATCTATCTATCTATCTATCTATCTATCTATCTATCTATCTATCTATCTATCTATCTATCTATCTATCTATCTATCTATCTATCTATCTATCTATCTATCTATCTATCTATCTATCTATCTATCTATCTATCTATCTATCTATCTATCTATCTATCTATCTATCTATCTATCTATCTATCTATCTATCTATCTATCTATCTATCTATCTATCTATCTATCTATCTATCTATCTATCTATCTATCTATCTATCTATCTATCTATCTATCTATCTATCTATCTATCTATCTATCTATCTATCTATCTATCTATCTATCTATCTATCTATCTATCTATCTATCTATCTATCTATCTATCTATCTATCTATCTATCTATCTATCTATCTATCTATCTATCTATCTATCTATCTATCTATCTATCTATCTATCTATCTATCTATCTATCTATCTATCTATCTATCTATCTATCTATCTATCTATCTATCTATCTATCTATCTATCTATCTATCTATCTATCTATCTATCTATCTATCTATCTATCTATCTATCTATCTATCTATCTATCTATCTATCTATCTATCTATCTATCTATCTATCTATCTATCTATCTATCTATCTATCTATCTATCTATCTATCTATCTATCTATCTATCTATCTATCTATCTATCTATCTATCTATCTATCTATCTATCTATCTATCTATCTATCTATCTATCTATCTATCTATCTATCTATCTATCTATCTATCTATCTATCTATCTATCTATCTATCTATCTATCTATCTATCTATCTATCTATCTATCTATCTATCTATCTATCTATCTATCTATCTATCTATCTATCTATCTATCTATCTATCTATCTATCTATCTATCTATCTATCTATCTATCTATCTATCTATCTATCTATCTATCTATCTATCTATCTATCTNCCGATTCACTTCAAATTGATACTGAACCTCTCTTATGACAATACGGTCAATCTCAACTATGCATGGCCCCATTACCAACCCTAGGGCCCCGCCCACATAGACCACACCCACCCAAAATTGCATTTTACTACAATTTCTTCATTTCTACACCGATTCACTTTAAATTGATACTGAACTTCTCTTATGACAAAACGGTCAATCTCAATTATGCATGGCCCCATTACCAACCCTGGGGCGCCCTTCCCACATAGGTCACACGCACCCAAAATTGCCTTTTACTATAACTTCTTCATTTCTACACCAATTCACTTCTAATTGATACTGAACTTCTCTTATGACAATACGGTCAATCTCAACTATGCATGGCCCCATAACAAACCCTGGGATACACCTAGGTTAAACATTCGGCGTGGGGATACGCGTCGGCCTCTGCCGCGCCATTTCTAGTTAAATCGTGTGTTTAGTTCCACTTTACTTCTAACGTCTATAGGCTTTTGCTTTCAAACTTCAAACACTTTCTTATTATCATGAGGGTACTGTTCCTGGCAAGTTGAATTTGAACTTGTCCTTTGAATGACATTGACTCTCAAGGTCAAATTATTCATTTTGCTGAAATTGTCATAACTTCTTTATTTTTGATCAGATTTGATTCATACTTTGACAAAACAGCACTTACCTGACATACCACAATGGACTCCACCCAAAACCATCACCCACGCCCCAGCCCAGAATCCCCCAAATAAATGACCACACCTTACATTATACCTCCTCTCCACCCCAACCCCACCACAACCCCCCACATAAAAAGTTTTTTTTTTGAACCATGGTTAAAACATAACAACAAATATTTATTTTTATTATTTTATTTTTGAAATACCGTCCAACCATCCCTTTTTATACTCCCGTTTTTTCAAAACGGGACGTATTATAGTTTCACCCTTGGCGGGTGGGCGGCGGCGTCCACAGCAGTGTCTGCTCTCTAATTCAAATAGTTTTCATCCCATCTTCACCAAACTCGGTCAGAAGTTGTATCTAGACAATATCTAGGTCAGGTTTTAATATGGGTCAAAAACTAGGTCACGGGGTCACTTAGTGCATTTCAAGGATTTAGCATGTTCATATGTATATATATATACATATATATATATTACCTTGACCTTATTGAACATGAACAATTTCCCCATGATGGCTTACGTTATACTGTCATGCACTTTGAATAGTCGAGCGCGCTGTCTTCTGACAGCTCTTCTTAAGTAAGTGTTTACTCATTTATGCTGAAATGTTCATTGCGTCCATGGGACCCAACGGGCAATAAATTATGTTTGGGTTCCTGGCAAAATCATTTGATAATAAGATATGTCTACAGCGTAAACGCGAAACCTGCATGTCTGTTGGTAATATCACATTTATTGACACCAGCAATAGGTAATTTACAGAAAAATGTGAAGTCTGACTGTGACACCCATGGACTTGAAAATTGTATAAATAATAATTTCACATGAATTATTTAAGCATTTTTTTACTGTACAGGTATGCTTCTCTTTTTTATCAAAATATTGTGTTTGAAAATGTACATTGTATATTCTACAGGGATCACTGATGCTGCTTCCTTTCTGAATTACCCACCAAAAAAAAAGGTTTATAAACCAATATTGCAAAACAATATTAATCTAAGAACTTTTGAAATTGACAATTATTGTTTGTTGAAAGAGAGCAAGCAGACTTAACAGTTTCTACAACTATGTGCACAAATTAAAATGATAATGTCCCATTTTAAATACTTTTTTCAACAACCCCTAGGGTGGTAAGCGAAAGTTTTCCTCAATGATATCAAGTTGTAATATGTAAAATCACAAGGTTTCTTTCAACATTTTAGAAACGGTTTCAAAGTGATTTAAAGCTGAACGCAAAGATTTTTTTCCAAACTTTATAAGAAGACAGTTTGGATAAGATAAAGAGGAAAAAAACAAGGCAATATATATATATATATATTAGTGATGAAACATGATCATAGATTTATAATGTATTTTATTTTCAGCAGAATGTCTGAAGAACTCAAGGAATTCCTGCATCAAAGAGGCATTGCATCAACTGTGATTCAAAGATTTGTTGATGATAAGGTACATTTACACAACTATTTTTGCATAATGCACTAATCCACTGTGAATGAACAAAAACTGTCACGTGACCCCAAAAGTCAACGTCAGTAGGCGTTTTACAAGGTATGATTGCCGCACCAGGTAGGTTTTTTGTCAATATCTTCGCTGATCGCCCTCTGGCTTTCATACGACCTAGTGCGGGAAATAAGGCATGCATAAAGCTTGCGATCGGTATATCACGCGTTGTGTGTGTTGCTTTGGTTTTCGAGAACATTTCGGCGCAAATGTTCATTTAAGAAGCAAACGTCAGTAGTAAAACATACAAAGAGTCGGTGTTTACATAAATAAACGATCACAGAACTATCTATGCGTTACCGGACGAACATATATTACATATTTCTTCGCGTAAACAAGCGAAAAATATGTATCAGATAATAAATATACGTTTAACAGTGAATCACTTGATACCCTTTTGTCAGTTGTCTCAGTCTGCCATGTGCCATCCATATAAGAAACTAACAAATATTTTTCTCTGAAACCATAAAGCATAACTTTGTGTAGTTTCTTCTCCAGAACTACAAGGCTTAGAGCTTAGACAGATAAAGTAAAAGCTACTACTGCCTGCTAGTACACCTTTGAATGTAACATTTGCCCTGCTTCAGGATTAACGAGTTCCCATCAACTAGTTGGAAAATTGTTAAAAACAATTCATCTCTAGAACAGATCCTTAGGAATAGAACTTAAATGTTTTTCATTAGCTTTTAAAACTCTAAAAAACCTGTCCCCCGGCCACTTATGGTAACCAGTTCCCATTTACTTAATAGGTACAATCTGAAGAAAACTTCTCCGGAACTATAGTATGAAAGCAGATAGACCTCTAAAATAAATGGCAAAACAATGACCACAAGGTTCATGTTTTCATGTACTTATCAGTTAAAAACTGAACATACATTTTTATAATGTATTTTTTAATCTTCTCGTTCAGAACTTAAAGACCCAGAGCTGGGATAATTTGCATATAACATTCTCTAAAGGAACTATACATTTCTCAAATCCTATATCTCAGGGACCTATTGTCGAGGTGAGCAACACTTGGACGTAAGGTCCCCTTGATTAACATAATTGTTGACATTATAAGGGTCAAGGGAGTTATTGTAGTTATCACAGTTAATTGAAATGGCATTTGTCAAGTTTTCCAGAAGTTTGTATTTATTAATATTGACAGTATTTAATACATTGTAATTCTTTAAAAATTGAAATAAATGACACACTTGCTTTGTTCTTTTGTAGATTGACTGCAGTGTAATGCTTCTTATGGACGAACATACATTACAGACATATTTACCTGCATATGGGGATAGAGTTGCTGTTCATGCATTCTGTAGCAGTAAACAGTCTAATGCCGCAGCTGTTGAAGTCTTAAATGCGTTGACAGAATTGCGCTCAAAAGGGAAGAGCAATCGTCATGGAGTAAAGAGAACAGGCTTTAAACCTGGCAGTTTCAAACCTGGAAATTTATCTGCGGAAAGAACGACAAAAAGGGTCGAACTTGGCTGGATGAATTTAAAAGATTAGTCAAAGGACTTAAAACAAGTTAGACAAACAGGTGGAGGAGGCGTTCGACACTTGACTATTAATAAAACACTTGTAGTACAAACACTATTGGAGCATGCCATAGATACTTTTTTCCCTTCCGCTATTTCCAAACTTTGATCCGTAGAAGACTTTGATATTGAAATAAGAAACTTCCAGGGCACGCCGAAAGACATAGATATGAAAATCAATAATCTGTACATCGCATCAAAATTAAAGATCCTCAGGGTGTATATGTATACCAATAAGAAGACAGAAAAGGTATTGATAGAAGTAATTATGATTCAGTTTGCCTATACTGGAGTTAAAGAGAATACATGGTTGATGCCGGGATGGAAAAAGTTTATATGGTGAGGCTTAGAAAATGAAAATAGGTTGAGCTTTAGCGATCCCTATTTTTGTTTTCATGACGGACCGGATAAACTAACTACTTCCCAGCGCCTACCATGTGTTATATTTAACCAGTTTATACTAAATTGCATTTTGTAACCACTTGAGTTAAATGTAAGCTTAAAATTGTTATCTTATTATTCCCATCACTTCTAGTCATTGTTTTCTTAAAACGATACGAAAAATGCTGAACACATCTTAGTTTATTGACCGTCTTAATTAAAAGTCAGATACTGCAGTGTCGACTTTTAGAAAATGCAATTACGTCATTCCTACGTAATTCAGTTTAGTTGTTTACAAACTAGAATGCGAGTGTTAAGGAATTTAAATGCAATTTGTATGAATATTTTTTGTGTTGCTGTGTTTTGGGCTGAATTAAGTGAGTAAGATTTCAAATAACGTTGTGCGGATAATATGCCTCAAATCGAACCGGTGAGCATATCCTAGATTGTATTTATTTTTTAGAATTAACACGGACACTGCAGTTCACTGTTTAGCAATGCGTGGAGAACATCATTCACAAATTTATTAAAAATAAATGTGTGGTTATAGTTTTCATAAATTGTTTAAATATTGATGAGAAATTTATAGTCATAAAGGGTCATTTTGATGGATTTTAAAATATTTTGGCGCTAATGTCAACTATCATAACATGAGGTGTTGTATGTAACACCCGCCTCCCTACCTCAAAGATCAATGTCCCACTTAGTGGTAAAAAGTCATATTTGACCATAAAATAGATTCATTTTGACAAGTGGAGTTTAGTCAGAAGAGAGAAATGTGGGTTATCCATGCCCTATGGACACATGTCTTGTTATTTATTGTTTTAGGGTCCTGGATCATCAAGTGTTCAAGAATGTGGGACATTATCTGACAGTGAAAGTTTACCAGATCTGATGGGGAAATACTTGGTAAGTTGCATTTTTATGTTTGGCCCATCTGAGCACGTTTGTCTGTCGTCAGTGGGTGTGTGGGTGTTAACTTTCTCTAAACAAAAATTCCTAAATCGCTTGGCTGATTTTCACAAAACTACATGGGAGTGATACTTATCCACTTTCAAAACTCTTATCATCTGAAACTGCTCAGAGGTTTATTATTTTATTTTTGGTCTTCAACAAAGTTTTTTTCAAATCATGCCCCTGGAGTGAAAAATTGCCATACTCCAGAGGCCACACGATTAATGTTCACCAGCAAAAAAAACGTAAAAAATCTTCTCTAAAATTTCATAGCCAAAAGGTCTTATATATTTGGCATAAAAACATCATGTAATGGCCCTCGGCAAAGATTTTTCTTATCATGCCCCTGGAGTCAAAATTGACCATGCCCTTGGGACAAATATTTTTTATAGTTTGTATAGCAAAATAAATTAAAACATTTTATTTTCTGAAACTACATGGCTTAGAGCTTTGATAATTGGTTTGTGACATCAGATAAGTCGTCTGATGCTATGTTTGTTCAAATCATGCCCATAGCAAAATAATTAAAATGCTTCTTTTAATGACAAGGCTCATAGGTGTAATACTTGGTATGAAAAATTGTAAAGTGGTCTTTAACTATGTTTGTTCAACTCTGGCCACAGTCCAGGGGTCACATGGTTCATATAGACTTATTTTGCAAAATGACTTAAAATTTTCTTCTGTGAAACAAATTAGTCCACAGGTGTAATATTTGGTATTAAACATTCTATATTTGTCCTCTAGAAATTGTAAAGTGTTTTTTAAATCATGCCTCTGGGGTAAAAAATTGCCCCGTAGTCAAAGCGTATATTTGTTCAATCTAGGACCATCTTGTCCTTCTTATTTTGTTATCCACCTCTGACGATGGAATAATATAGATTTATGTATGTTAGTGTAACTGTCACAACTCCTGTTCGCCTGCATCTGGGTAATCAAACGGCCAATTTTGAAATATCTTGGCACAAACTGTCACCATATTAATTAATTGTCCAGAACCCATGCATCAGCAGATTAAGTTCAAGGTCATACATGAAGTTCAAAGCATTTTGACTCTTCTTTAAATCATAAATCCCTTGAAATTTGAAGCTTTGCGCAAGCCTTCACCTGAAGGTGTCATGCAGAACCACTGTTTAGATCCAATATCCAAGTTGAAGGGTTTCTTTAAACCTTGCTCAAATATTCACATCATAGAGTCAATTTGCAGAACCCATTCACTGGCTTTGCCTAAAAAAGGGTCAGGGTCACGTTTGACGGTCAAAAGATTGAACGTGTTTATAGTAGTTTGAAAGATGTTGTGGTATGGGAGGAGACCTACATCTCCTTTTGTGTCAAAAACAATCCATTAGTTTACACTGTATCTATCATAATCTGATTTTAATGTGTAATGCAAATCTTTCAATTTTTTATTACATACTTTTGAAATTGCTTTATTTTGTATATTAAAATAGTGAAACTCAAGAAACATTATCGGGAGGGAAATTCATCTGCTAGTCTTTATTTCTACTTGCCTATACAATACAAGATAGAACATACAATACGAAATTTGACATAAAGTAATGATTAAAGCTGGGGTCTTGTAAAATGACATTTCTAATTATAAAGTTTTTCCTTTTAAGACTGGCGAGTTTTCAGTGTCCACACCAGCCGCTTTCACCCTTGCTTCTCCAGAGTCTGAGGTTAAAAAAACACTTGGCCATGTGATTATTAACCACTCAAACATTGGATAAATGTACATGCCAAATATAAGCGTATTCACAAATATTCTAGAGATTTCTTGAATTCATCTTTTGCAAAAACATTCAAAGAAAGTTCTTTCTGTGAAAGATGTGAATAGGAATATGTGTACATGTATATGAAGGAGTTTAAACGTCTGATCACAATGTCATATGAAAGCCTCCCAATTTCTTAAAGCATTATTGAATTTGTTAAATATTAAATTAACATGTAGTCATACCCCCACTGAATATTTGGCGCTATATAGGTCAAGGTCACACTTATAGTTCAATGGTAATAATTTTGGATTGTTTTGCGTTTCCAGGCTGTAATTTTGTCATTCATCATACGCTTTTGTAATTACTTGCCACGAATATTATCATCATTGGCTGGTGTGTCTGTTTCTCCAAGGTCAAAGGCCCACTTTACTGTTAAAGGTCTTTTTTATTTTGTCCATTTTAAATTGTGTTTGCCGCTTTCAGATTGCTTAAAATTACAGGATAAACAATATTAAATCAAAATTTCCTGTTTCAAAGAGGCAGTGTATTCGTCATATCTGTGACAAATCTCTTGTTTCTCCTGTTTAGACCAGCGAGTTTACAGGGTCCACACAGGCGGCATTCACCCTCTCTTCTCCCGATTCTGAGGTATAAAATGTGGATGCCTGTCATTATGAACTACTCAATTATCATGGCTTTTTGTCGAGCCTGCTAGAAGAAAGCTTGAAATAGCAAACACAATGGAAGAGTGTACATTTGGTGCGGTGCAAGCTTGACTGTAACTTTGTCTTTCATAGTGCAATTTTAAAAGAACCACAAATGTTAAACATCATAAGACAACGTGACGCGTGTTATATCTGTCACCCAACCTCAAAAGTTAAGGTTCAACTTAGAGGTTTAAGGTCAAATTTAGCAATAGTGTACAGACCGGAATGTAACGTTTTCATTTATCATGCAATTTTGACATAACTTATCACAAATGTTCACCATGAGGAGATGACATGTCGCTTGTCACCCTACCTCAGAAGTCAAGCTCACACTTGGAGGTTAAATGTTAAATAAGGCCAAATCAAAGCTAGTCCAGACTGTAACGTTGTCATTCATTATGCAATTTTAAAATAACTTACCACAAATGACCACCATAAGGAGACAGCATATCTTTCGCGTGTAACGCCCATCTCTACTTCAAAGGTCGAGGTCATACTAAGAGGTCAAATGTCAAATTTGGCCATTAAATAGCTTGTGTTGACTGTAACTACATTATTCAACATGCGATTTTAAAATAACTGACCGCAAATGTCCACCACAAATAGACGTGTCACAATTAAAAACCGTCTCCCTAACTCGAAGGTCAACGTCAGTCTTAAAAGTCAAAGTCTCAGTTTGGCTTTAAATACTTGTCCTGTCTGTAACTTCATCTTTCATCATAATTTTTTTTAATGATTTACTACAAACTCAATGAGCATGGTGTGTCATCTGTAAAACAGTATAATTACCTCAAAGGTAAAGATAACACTTTAAGGTCAAATGTTGAATTTGGCCATAAAACAGATTGTCCAAACTTCAACTTCAGCATTCATTTTGCAATTTAAAATTAATTTAACGCAAATGTTTACCATGAAGAGATGGCGTGTCATGTGTAACAACTTTCTCCTTAGCTCAAAGGTAAAGATTACAATAAGAAGTCAAAGGTCAGGTCTAAAACGAAACTCGTAAATGTCCAATTTTGGCAAATAACAGTCTGTGTGAAATGTAACTAAATCATTCATTTTGCAATGTAAAATATAATTTACTTGAAATGTCCACCATATAGAGAAGTCGTGTCATATGCAAATTGGGCACCCTTTGGGCAAAGGTCAAGGTCACATTAAAGGTCAGAGGTCAAACATGTGCGTTGCGCAGCTTGTGAAATAATAACAAGTACTGCCATTTTGCTGACAGGCATCTTGCTAGTATTTGATAAATGCATATGTCAAATATAGGCATTCACTCAAAAGTGTGATTTCCTGAATTCATTTTAAAGCAAGAACATTTCAAGAAATTTCCTCTGTGAAGGATTTTATAGTCTGATTACAATATTATATGTAAACCTCTCTATTCTTAAAACATGATTGGAACTGTAAAATGTTCAATTATATAATGCCATCTGTTTAGACCACCAATACTACATGGTCAACACCAGAATCGTTCAATTATATAATGCCATCTGTTTAGACCACCAATACTACATGGTCAACACCAGAATCGTTCAATTATATAATGTCATCTGTTTAGACCACCAATACTACATGGTCAACACCAGAATCGTTCAATTATATAATGTCATCTGTTTAGACCACCAATACTACATGGTCAACACCAGAATCGTTCAATTATATAATGTCATCTGTTTAGACCACCAATACTACATGGTCAACACCAGAATCGTTCAATTATATAATGTCATCTGTTTAGACCACCAATACTACATGGTCAACACCAGAATCGTTCAATTATATAATGTCATCTGTTTAGACCACCAATACTACATGGTCAACACCAGAATCGTTCAATTATATAATGTCATCTGTTTAGACCACCAATACTACATGGTCAACACCAGAATCGTTCAATTATATAATGTCATCTGTTTAGACCACCAATACTACATGGTCAACACCAGAATCGTTCAATTATATAATGTCATCTGTTTAGACCACCAATACTACATGGTCAACACCAGAATCGTTCAATTATATAATGTCATCTGTTTAGACCACCAATACTACATGGTCAACACCAGAATCGTTCAATTATATAATGTCATCTGTTTAGACCACCAATACTACATGGTCAACACCAGAATCGTTCAATTATATAATGTCATCTGTTTAGACCACCAATACTACATGGTCAACACCAGAATCGTTCAATTATATAATGTCATCTGTTTAGACCACCAATACTACATGGTCAACACCAGAATCGTTCAATTATATAATGTCATCTGTTTAGACCACCAATACTACATGGTCAACACCAGAATCGTTCAATTATATAATGTCATCTGTTTAGACCACCAATACTACATGGTCAACACCAGAATCGTTCAATTATATAATGTCATCTGTTTAGACCACCAATACTACATGGTCAACACCAGAATCGTTCAATTATATAATGTCATCTGTTTAGACCACCAATACTACATGGTCAACACCAGAATCGTTCAATTATATAATGTCATCTGTTTAGACCACCAATACTACATGGTCAACACCAGAATCGTTCAATTATATAATGTCATCTGTTTAGACCACCAATACTACATGGTCAACACCAGAATCGTTCAATTATATAATGTCATCTGTTTAGACCACCAATACTACATGGTCAACACCAGAATCGTTCAATTATATAATGTCATCTGTTTAGACCACCAATACTACATGGTCAACACCAGAATCGTTCAATTATATAATGTCATCTGTTTAGACCACCAATACTACATGGTCAACACCAGAATCGTTCAATTATATAATGTCATCTGTTTAGACCACCAATACTACATGGTCAACACCAGAATCGTTCAATTATATAATGTCATCTGTTTAGACCACCAATACTACATGGTCAACACCAGAATCGTTCAATTATATAATGTCATCTGTTTAGACCACCAATACTACATGGTCAACACCAGAATCGTTCAATTATATAATGTCATCTGTTTAGACCACCAATACTACATGGTCAACACCAGAATCGTTCAATTATATAATGTCATCTGTTTAGACCACCAATACTACATGGTCAACACCAGAATCGTTCAATTATATAATGTCATCTGTTTAGACCACCAATACTACATGGTCAACACCAGAATCGTTCAATTATATAATGTCATCTGTTTAGACCACCAATACTACATGGTCAACACCAGAATCGTTCAATTATATAATGTCATCTGTTTAGACCACCAATACTACATGGTCAACACCAGAATCGTTCAATTATATAATGTCATCTGTTTAGACCACCAATACTACATGGTCAACACCAGAATCGTTCAATTATATAATGTCATCTGTTTAGACCACCAATACTACATGGTCAACACCAGAATCGTTCAATTATATAATGTCATCTGTTTAGACCACCAATACTACATGGTCAACACCAGAATCGTTCAATTATATAATGTCATCTGTTTAGACCACCAATACTACATGGTCAACACCAGAATCGTTCAATTATATAATGTCATCTGTTTAGACCACCAATACTACATGGTCAACACCAGAATCGTTCAATTATATAATGTCATCTGTTTAGACCACCAATACTACATGGTCAACACCAGAATCGTTCAATTATATAATGTCATCTGTTTAGACCACCAATACTACATGGTCAACACCAGAATCGTTCAATTATATAATGTCATCTGTTTAGACCACCAATACTACATGGTCAACACCAGAATCGTTCAATTATATAATGTCATCTGTTTAGACCACCAATACTACATGGTCAACACCAGAATCGTTCAATTATATAATGTCATCTGTTTAGACCACCAATACTACATGGTCAACACCAGAATCGTTCAATTATATAATGTCATCTGTTTAGACCACCAATACTACATGGTCAACACCAGAATCGTTCAATTATATAATGTCATCTGTTTAGACCACCAATACTACATGGTCAACACCAGAATCGTTCAATTATATAATGTCATCTGTTTAGACCACCAATACTACATGGTCAACACCAGAATCGTTCAATTATATAATGTCATCTGTTTAGACCACCAATACTACATGGTCAACACCAGAATCGTTCAATTATATAATGTCATCTGTTTAGACCACCAATACTACATGGTCAACACCAGAATCGTTCAATTATATAATGTCATCTGTTTAGACCACCAATACTACATGGTCAACACCAGAATCGTTCAATTATATAATGTCATCTGTTTAGACCACCAATACTACATGGTCAACACCAGAATCGTTCAATTATATAATGTCATCTGTTTAGACCACCAATACTACATGGTCAACACCAGAATCGTTCAATTATATAATGTCATCTGTTTAGACCACCAATACTACATGGTCAACACCAGAATCGTTCAATTATATAATGTCATCTGTTTAGACCACCAATACTACATGGTCAACACCAGAATCGTTCAATTATATAATGTCATCTGTTTAGACCACCAATACTACATGGTCAACACCAGAATCGTTCAATTATATAATGTCATCTGTTTAGACCACCAATACTACATGGTCAACACCAGAATCGTTCAATTATATAATGTCATCTGTTTAGACCACCAATACTACATGGTCAACACCAGAATCGTTCAATTATATAATGTCATCTGTTTAGACCACCAATACTACATGGTCAACACCAGAATCGTTCAATTATATAATGTCATCTGTTTAGACCACCAATACTACATGGTCAACACCAGAATCGTTCAATTATATAATGTCATCTGTTTAGACCACCAATACTACATGGTCAACACCAGAATCGTTCAATTATATAATGTCATCTGTTTAGACCACCAATACTACATGGTCAACACCAGAATCGTTCAATTATATAATGTCATCTGTTTAGACCACCAATACTACATGGTCAACACCAGAATCGTTCAATTATATAATGTCATCTGTTTAGACCACCAATACTACATGGTCAACACCAGAATCGTTCAATTATATAATGTCATCTGTTTAGACCACCAATACTACATGGTCAACACCAGAATCGTTCAATTATATAATGTCATCTGTTTAGACCACCAATACTACATGGTCAACACCAGAATCGTTCAATTATATAATGTCATCTGTTTAGACCACCAATACTACATGGTCAACACCAGAATCGTTCAATTATATAATGTCATCTGTTTAGACCACCAATACTACATGGTCAACACCAGAATCGTTCAATTATATAATGTCATCTGTTTAGACCACCAATACTACATGGTCAACACCAGAATCGTTCAATTATATAATGTCATCTGTTTAGACCACCAATACTACATGGTCAACACCAGAATCGTTCAATTATATAATGTCATCTGTTTAGACCACCAATACTACATGGTCAACACCAGAATCGTTCAATTATATAATGTCATCTGTTTAGACCACCAATACTACATGGTCAACACCAGAATCGTTCNAAATTTTCCATTGTACATATAGTGCAATTCTTGTCCGAGCTATTTCTCAGCAACTTATTACAGGAATTCAATGAAACTTTATGGGAAGCTTCACTACCAACAGGAGATGTGCATATTATCAGCCAGTTATGGTCGGATGATTTTTTACAGAGTTATGGCCCTTTGAAATTTTCCATTAACTGTACATATAATGCAATTCTTGTCCGGGCTATTTCTCAGCAACAAATGACCGGATTTCAATGAAACTTTATGGTAAGCTTCACTACCACGAGGAGATGTGCATATTATCAGCCGGTTCTGGTCGGATGATTTTTCACAGAGTAATGGCCCTTTGAAATTTTCCATTGTACATATAGTGCAATTCTTGTCCGAGCTATTTCTCAGCAACTTATTACAGGAATTCAATGAAACTTTATGGGAAGCTTCACTACCAACAGGAGATGTGCATATTATCAGCCGGTTCTGGTCGGATGATTTTTACAGAGTTATGGCCCTTTGAAATTTTCCATAGTACATATAATGCAATTCTTGTATTAATACATGTCATCTGTCATTGACCTTTTATGCTCCACGAAATCAGAGGTGCATATAGTTGCCTCTTTTTCTGTTTGTTAGCTCTGTCTATTGAAACTTTTCCAGAGAATTATTCCAATAATGTTTTAATGATTCTCATCATATATAATGTAAGATAATTTCTGAAGAGTAAACATGCTCTGATATGGCGAAATAAAATATGTTTTCTTAATTTTTTAGTTGTAGCCCATTGTTTATTATCATTCATAGAATTTGTCTGAGCTATATATCCTTATCAGATGTAGGCTTCAAACTTACCAGTTTATAGTTCTTTACAATAACATTTCTAAGAATCGATACCAAATAACTCATTACATCTAGCTCTGGTCGTTGTTGCTATGTTGGTCAAATTTGACAGGTTCTTTGGATCTGGTGAGCAGCCAATACCATTATGACCCTATTTACTTTAGTTTTGTCCATATTGATTCTCATCTGTACATTTTTAAATGGCCATAACTCAAATATCCTTAAAATATTGATTTGAAATTCAAAAATGAGGTCCCTAAGTGTGTATTTCTAATAGCAACATTTCTTGTTGAATTACACTAGAATGATTTCTTTATATTCAAAACTGTTTCGCAAATTTACTTCAAATAAAAATTAACTCGTAAAATTAAATTGACAGAAAACTTCACTTTCTTACATATGCATTTACACAAACCTAAGAAAAACGAAACAACTAGAACCTTGAGTCAAGAAACATCTGTCAGTTTAACCTAATCCAATACATTGAATTATGATTGATTGGTGTGCAAGTGTCTCACTCGCAGATGATTAAAGCAAACACAAAAGATAACGAAAATAGTTTTCTTTTGTATATAGTATATAAACTATTCTTACTGGTTTGACGATTTCTGCAATTTCTATTGCAAATTAAGTCAAACGCATCTAGCGAATCATGAACTTTTTTTCACATATTACCCCTTGCTTAAAAGCGGAGGATATTGTATTGGTGTAGTCTATCCAGAGATGTTACTTGGTAACTTATTATTAATGTGGCCATTATTACTGCAGTGTTGTCCATGCATAGTTTGTTCGAATCAACTAGGTAATTCCAGAGTTATGATTCCTTAATTGATTGAATTGGAGGAATTTTGTCGCAAAGGAGGGGGCATTTATGTTATAAACATTTCTTGTTTTTTTTTTTCAACTTCCATTTTTATGTTTTGATATCCGAAAGTGAGCCACTTTAAGGTGTAAGTAGACACACACATTGTATTTTGTTTAACAGTTAAGCAATTTGCACGAAAGTTTCTTTAATCAATACTTATAACTACTCAGTTTGGCTACCTACACAAGGGCGATATATCGTGTTAAATATATCGTGCGTCGCCGCGACTGTCAAGAAAAATATCAAGTGTCCATGGTGTCGCCGCGACTTTCAAGAAAAATTTCGTGCGTCGCCGCGACTGTCAAGAAAAATATCAAGTATCGCTTCGTGTGTCTAGTGTCGCCCTTGATGAAAGAAGTGCAAGATTATAGATGGCACTATCCGGATTCCGTACATTAGAGTTCGATTTCCAAGTTTCATATTTAGGAAGTGTCGCCGCAATGCATTCTTCAAAAATTGCTGATATTTGGTAAACGCGCATTAGCTTCCGTTTTATGCCAATCGTACAGCACATCGCATTTTACTGTTTCCTCAAATGAATAATAGTCTGTCAATGAAAATTGCTTTGGTAAAAAGTAAAGTATATCGTGCAAGAATTCACTAAATGAAATGTGATAACAATATAGAATCCGAAATTATCAGAATTGCCCTATTTTGCTTAGGACGTGTATAGTCGATGTATCGAAAACAAATGAATGTCTGGTGGATAAACTTCATTACGTGGCAACACGATTACTTTCACATATTTTATTTGAAATAAAAATGCGTTAACACAGATGGTACATAAATGAACAAAAAACGTTTGCAAAATACGTAATACACTACTCAAATACTTTCATTTTATGACAATGTGAATACAGCAGAAGCAAAGTACATATACATGTGAAATTTTGAGGCGGTTTTGCGAAAGCACTCGTTTTATGACAATGGTTAATTTTGACCTTGGACATGGTGACCTCAAAGTGGTGTAGAGGCCATCTAGAACCATGACCATGTCAAATTTTGAGGTTATTGGAAGAAGCGCTTATGTTTAATGGGAAAAGTATTTTTTTTTTCTACAAGAATACTGGTCAGGGTTGCCATGACCTTTTACATAGTACCCTCAAGTTGATGTGATAGGACCAGGACACGTATGTACACAGAGGTCAATATTTGCAAAATTATGTATGGATCATTTTGATATTGAACTAGACGCACCGGACCTTATTTTCAGCCAGAGTCAACTATGGCACTTGTCGCACGTGTTTGCCTAGTTTGTTTGAAGTCAACCAATCATTTTCAGAGGAAATGATGTAACAACGGTGTTCCTTGACGGCAGAGGGGTGGGCGATGAAGCAAACCTTAATTATAATCTTGAATAACACCGTGGGCAAAATGCATTACACTGATTGAACGTGTGAGTCATTCTTTATAGTATTTATTTATTTATTTATGTATTATAGTCTCATCAATGTACACAGTATATAACCACATACACAACACAGTTAAAAATACAGTACATTGTCAATCTAAAAAGATTGACAAGAGACTTTAAATGTTAACATGACAAACTTAAAAACACAATAAGATAATCAAGATCCATAGACTTTACATTATATACATATAATACAAATAAGATCTAAAGTATCCTTGTTATTCGGGTAATTAAAATCTGCCTTAAGAAGGGATGTTACAACACATTCTCAAAATAGGTGTAAAATAATGGAAAGTGTTTGATCAGATCTAAACACAATTTGATTAACATGGGAACTTTAGGATGGGGCTAAAACAATTTCACTAGTAAAACAATTGTCATATATGCACTAAAACATGTATCTAGGAATTTAAAACTAAGATATATCTAAAATCAATCTTGTTTGTTTTCAAGTATTTACACTATGCTACATTTATTACACTATAAGTTGTTATTGAACAATACCAATTTTCTTTTATTCAGAATGTTGAAGCAGGTTTTGGCACTATAAAAAGCTATGTCTGAATTAGATAAAACAAATGACGGAGATTGATATGGCAGCATATTGCAGAGAATCAGAATTCAGATTAGTAATTCCTTGTGATGAAGATGTATATAAAGTGTGCGTGACTCTCATAGTATCGACATTATTTCTCGTCTCATAAACAAATATAAATCTGTAGCCACAACGCAGGTCTTTGCGGGTGAAAGATTGTGTTCTTTCATGAGAGCCACGCACACTTTATATACATCTTCATCGCAAGCAATTACTGATCTTTATTCTGATTCTCTGCAACATGCTGCCATATCAATCTCCGTAACCGCTACAATGTGATTCTCTGCATTCCACAATGACAGAAAACGTTACATTTGTTCTGGTCGACCAAATGGCACGTTACTATTAGACGAACGTCTAATGTGGTGATTGTTCCACATTTGAAAGGCCCGGTCAAGTTCGTCCTATAACGTAAAATAGATAGATTATATTCAAGAGATATCAGAAGGGAGTACATATTTTGCATAGCTATATTGTGGTACATTGCAGTGCTGGTTCGAATCCTGGTTCCGTACGAGAATAGCCAAATCCATGATCAATCTAAATTGTGCTGTGTAGACACTGTGAAACGTCTCACCGACAAATGGTCCTTATCGTTAACCAAACTGTATGCCGAAACTATGTATCTTGTTGTTGTTTTTTTTAAATAAAATATATTTTTTAAATGGGTGGATCAACATTATGACTGCAATGTGCAAATGAAGTTTTTCTTAATGTTCTAGAAGGCATAATGATATTTACTCCAATAAATGTTTGCTCAATTTAATATCGGCGGTGTTACGAAGAAGAGGAATTATATAATAAGAAAGGACTGGGAGGATCCACATACGGACAGACAGAAAGACGGACAAATCTTGCTGCTGACAGGTCCAACTCAAACTGGTACTGTGGGCAGTACTATTTGTAAATTGTAGCCTTAGTTTAAATAAATCAAAGCACAAACTAACATCGTTAAACTTGTTCGATATGCGGGTACTTTCTTTTTGGTACACATCTAGGAGGACATTTTTCAACAAATCGTTTTCTAGGTTATTTAAACACCTACAATATTTCTATATATTTTAAATATTAAGGCTTCTCAAGACAATGCATGTATGTATATTAGATAACTCACTTAAACTCAAATAAACGCACATAGCCTTAAACTTTATGTAGTCTCATCAACGAATATAGTTGAAAGCATTTAAANCTTATTTGTATTTATTTATTTTATTTATTTTATTTATTTTATTTATTTTATTATATTATTATTTTATTTATTTATTTATTTATTTTATTTTATTTTATTTTATTTTTTTGGGGGGGGGGTCAATGAAAGACCTGTTTCATATGTAGTTCAAACTTGTATTTATTATAAATAATTGTACATTCATAAATTTATAATGTGTATGAAAAAAACCATTCAACAACGGCATCAAAATGTGTGTCTGCACTCCAGAATAATGTATGGGTTGGGTGATAAAAGATAGGGTATGTCAATTCACTGGAACCTGATAACTTTCCTTTGCCTAACGAGTATGTGTTATTTTGGATTTTTACCTGAATTAATGCAAGGAAACCAAACTGGAATAAGCTTCTGTCCGGGAAGTCTCCGCTGAAACTACCAATATCCTGTAGGTCTCTTAACTGTTCGATCCAGTTTTGCATATGGTGTCGTCTCAGGTAACCCCACCAACTTTCGATTCTTTGATTTGCAGTACTGGCTCCATCTATATAAGATCTATCATGGTCAGGAGAATCGCCTCTGAAAAATGTTTGAAAATTTCGGACGTGTCCATTCTCTGTCCCGTAATCTCCCCGAACAAAACGAGGACATCCATCATATCTTTTTACAGCCTCGAGATAGTACCCACCGATAACCCTGGGGTTATTATTCGTATGATACACATTCAGCCAAATCAAACCTCGGCGAAGCCAAATATGCACCCGCTTATACACAGTCCAAACGGCTTTAATTTATCGTAGCCATCAATGTGCCAAATGAAGTTTGGACCAGCAATTATAATATGCACGCCTGCGGATACTTCTTGATCTCCTCAGAGACACGCCTACTGGGTCCAAGTGTAATAAAATGATACGCACATCTTCCATTCGTACATTCAAACCACTTTCTTTACATCTGGCGGCCATCATACGATATCCATGCAGTTGACCGGATTGAAGAAGTTCGTTTTGTATAAAATGAGTTACGCTAGCCATGTTTGAATAATGTCTTCTTTTCAGTCCTAATTCAATTAATTATCTTTTCAAATGGCGAATACTGATTTGAACACCATAGTCCATTCTCAATACATGCTGAATTTCCCAGTTTTTCAAACCCTTTTCAAACAAATCACATACTATTTCCATTTTTGATAATCAATGGCTGATCTGATGCGTATTTTAATTGGTCAGCTATGACGTGCGCACGTCATAGCTATCGCGTGCGCACGTCAAAGCTTTGACGTGCGCACGTCATAACTATGGCGTGCGCACATCATAGCTATCGCGTGCGCACGTCATAGCTACGACGTGCGCACGTCATAGAGACTGTTAAATAAAATATTGCCTATGCCCCCTTTATGCCACTCTATGACGTGCGCACGGCATAGCTATGACCTGCGCACGTCATAGAGACTGTTAAATAAAATATTGCCTATGTCCCCTTTATGACACCGTACCTGGGGGAAATATGGATGATGTTTAAAGCCCGCTCCTTGAAATGAATAACCAGGATTGCGTAAGTTTGTATCTTTTTTAAATTTTGAGTATATGCCCTCAGCTTAACCCGGAGGGTTAATAGCTGCCAGCTGTATTATTTGGTAAACTTAAAAAAATAAACATCAGAAACTATTATTTTAACAGCTGTTTTGTTTCGGTGATTTTAATCTTAATGCCGCATCATTTTTGTATATGATAAAGTAATGGAAGTAAAAATAAATTAAAAGAAGATTGTTTTTATAATGTTTAGTTGCACGAATGCATCTGAAAATTTAAGTAGATTAGTTAGGCCAATTTTATTAAAAAAACGGTCGTTTATCATGGTACCAAATCAGTTAAAAATAAACGGTTAAAAGTACAACAAAAATATATCCAAATTCCTTAAAAATACAACCTCTTCTGTTCATTATCCTTGTAAATATTTTGATTATTTCACACTTAAATATTATTTTGAGTGAAAAAATTGGCTAGTGTTTTCAAAATTTATGATTGTATCTTTAACACTTATAAGAAATAAATCCGGTTCACCCGGTTACAAGATTCAATTCAGATCCGATTTCCTTGTTCATATATATACCCATTTACGTCGACTGCGCTTTACTGCGTTTTCCACTTGAATGTGTATATTATATTGGCTGTCTGGGCTTTCTACTCACCCGTCACTCTGGATCAGGAGGCGATTTATTGCATATAATAATCCAATCTTCCGGTGCTATCCGGAGATAGTCGATGTAACACGATTGCTCACCCGTATTGTAACAAATTAATAAACTGGTCTATACTAGAATATATTAGAAAAAACCTTACTTTATCGAACATGCTTTTATAGTGCGAATGAACCTGTTAAAATGTCGCTTTTAGTGTAGTTGAAACTAGCTTTTAGTGTAAAAATATCGACGCGACATTAATTTTAAAATTTACGGTAGCGAGAACTTGAAAAAATGACATCTACAGCAGGCAGCACGGCCCCTCTTACGCAATATTCTGGAGCACCCAATGGAGTATTTCATCAGAGACTGCATGATTTTAAAACGTTCTTATACAATGCAGAACACGGGACGTTTCTCGGCCGTACAGGAAAAAGCTGGGGTAAGTTTTTACAGTTATAGCGTTGATTATGGTTTTAACCTTTTGGCCGGTCAATATTTTGGCCACTCGTCAATATATTTTGTGAAGTAGACACGCTTTTCGCGAAATACTTTTACCGCATTTTTTTCGTTTAAACCAGTTAACTGTTGATAGTTATTGTGTACAATAGGGATTGTTCGCATGCATGCACTGAGTGATTTCAATAAGTACTGTTAACACTAACGGTAAAATACACCCGTACATGCATGTGTTTGGTAAATAAATCGACGAGGAATTCTGAAATAAACATTATAAGATCTAAATAATAATTTAAGTATATATATATAAATATGATTAAAATTATTAATATACAATGTAGTTACTTATTAGTTATGATTCATTTAGTAATATACAATACAATCACTAAATATCATATATATATTGACGAGTGGCCAAAAATTGACCGGCCAAAAGGTTAAAACCATAATCAACGCTATAACTGTAAAAACTTACCCCAGCTGTTTCCTGTACGGCCGAGAAACGTCCCGTGTTCTGCATTGTATAAAAATGTTTTAAAATCATGCAGTCTCTGATTAAATATTCCATTTTGTGCTCCAGAATATTGCGTAAGAGCGGCCGTGCTGCCTGCTGTAGATGTCATTTTTTTAAGTTCGCGCTACCGTAACTTTTAAAATTAATGTCGCGTCGATATTTTAACACTTAACGCGACATTTACAGGTTCAGTCGGTATTATAAAAGCATGTTCGATGAAGTAAGCTTATCGCTTATGTCACGGAGTGTATATTGATAGGAGATGACACTTACTGTAGTAAAGATAAAGGTACAAGATAAACGCGTTGATTTCTGTCCACTCGAACAAATGTAGCTTATAATTTGCTCCGATTAGTGCAAAGTAACTGAGGAAACTCCATATCACGTATGATAAATAGCTTCTCATCTTTGTTTATGTCATAGGGTGATAATTTAATAATCTTGTTATCGTCAAGATGCCACATATATGTAGTTCATATAGTCTATCTTCGTAGTGAGTATATAGTCATTAATGGTTATGTGTAGCCTTACTAACAAATACTACTAACACCGGTTTATGCACGAGAAACCTAATCCTTGCCGCCACTTTCACATAGACCAGATTTACACTGACGGTCAGACGCCTTTATATGTGCTGACGTTGAATGTAGACATAACTATGTATATCTGCAGGTAAACTCTATTAATATAGTTATATATTCCGTATTATTCTTATTCTTCTTCTTATTATTATAAGTATTAGTATTATTAGTATTATTTGTATTATTAGTATTTAAATGATACAATGATTAATGAATATCATCGTTTGCATTGTTTGTATTGTTTAACGGCTTATCTGTAATTACCGTTTTATGTTGTTTTTATGTCTATCATGTTATATTAAGATTTGTGCATTGTTGCAGATCATAACATTATCATCTAAGTCTGAAAACAATATAGTCAACGAAACCATCAAGTGTGTTGCTTGTCAATAAACCCACGAAGGGCTGACTTGGCCGGCGACTATGGCGCCCAACGTGTTTTGACTTCCCAGACGTCGATGATTTCTATGCACGAAAAACAGAATACAGTCTCCTATGGAAAGGTATTCTACATGGCCATTATAAAAGACCTGTCCATAGACACACATATTACACCCGGGTGTGTGTAATCACATAGCATGCTTTAAATGAAATGAGCTCAATACACATTTACTTGATGACCGCGCGATAGTGCACTTGTCCCGAGGATCCCGTTATTTCGCCGTTGGATAGAAGATCGGACATTGTTTTTCATTGCAATTTGAGTGCTTTAGACACTGTTATATGCTTCATTATTTATTGATTCATCATTTATGTCAAATTGTGCATGTTTATTAAATAATTAGGTATTGCATCTAAAAATTAAACTAAGTATCATTGTGTATATATAAGTATATTTTGATTTATATTTTGTAAAAAAATTTTTTATTGAACAACGACTCTAAGGCCACTGCACTAATATTAAGAGATTAAGTGTCCCTGCATGAAAACTAACGCCTTATCACACAATTAATTTGTATACACTAATCAGTATTTACAATAGTCTAGGTAGTAGTCTAGTAATTGAACCATAGTTTTTGCATAGTGAAAAAGTGGTATTTTGAAGATAAATATATTTCGAAGATAAATATATTTTGGAAAAGTTCAATCATTTTTATTGATCATTATTATCATTATTATTTTATTCATGTTGTTTCTGCAGACCCGGAAAAGACAGAAGCCGTCCGAAATCGGCCCACACCTACTAACGTGAAAGAGGTTAGAAAGTTTCTCGGATTTGTAGGCTATTATAGTCGGTTTATAAAGGGGTTCTCAAACATCGCTAGACCTTTGAATGATCTGCTGATTGGTCATTCCAATAGCAAAACCGACAAACAAGCTTTATCAGCTATGAAGGCGAAATTCGTGTGGGGAGAGGAGCAGCAGAAAGCTTTTGCGAACTTAAAACAACACTAGTGAATCCGCCTGTACTCGTCGACGCAAATTATGAACTTCCTTTTATTCTTCACACGGACGCTTCTTCACAGGGCCTAGGCGCCGTGCTGTACCAACATCAAGATGGAAAAGACAGGGTTGTCGCATATGCTAGTCGTTCCCTTAAACCGGCCGAAAAGAATTATCCAGCACACAAACTGGAATTTCTCGCATTGAAATGGTCGGTTACGGAGAAATTTCACGACTATTTATATGGCGCTACATTTGAGGTTGTGACTGATAACAATCCACTAACGTATGTAACGACGACAGCGAAATTGGACGCCACTGGACAGAGGTGGATGGCAGCCCTGGCGAACTACAATTTCACACCACGCTACCGAGCGGGACGTCAAAATGCCGATGCCGACGGATTAAGTCGTCTTACAGTTGACCATGAAACCATCACTGCCTTATCTTCTGGTGTGACTGCAAGCGTAGAAGATACTCCGCTTTGTTTCAGTACCGTTAACCCTGAAACTTTGTCAGAGGTGGACTGTCCCACCACAATACCAGATGACGTCATGCAATCATATGCATTGAGTTCCAAGGATTGGCATCAAGCTCAACGTACTGATCCAGTCATCTCTGAGCTTATTAAATGCATTCAGCAAGGCACCAGGCCGACAGTTTCGCGGGCCTCGGGCACTAGTTCAGCTGTTGCTAAGTATAACAGAGAGTGGACCAAACTGGAACTGCATCAAGGGGTATTGTATCGAGACTTCATGGTCAGAAATCAGTCGTACAAGCAGCTCATACTACCAGAAGCGCTGAGGGAGGAAGTATTTCACACACTTCATGACGATCTAGGTCACCAGGGTAGAGACCGAACAACATCCCTGTTTAAACAGAGGTTTTATTGGCCTGGAATGGAAACCTTTATCCGTGACAAGGTTGCAGTTTGCGATAGATGTATCAGACGCAAAGCCATTCCTCAATCAGCATCCCTAGTAAATATAACAACATCTGCTCCGATGGAAATGATCTGTTTAGATTACCTCAGTCTAGAACGCTCAAAGGGTGGATTTGAGAACGTTCTTGTGATTACGGACCATTTCACGAGATATGCACAGGCATACCCTACTACGAATCAAACAGCAAAGACAACTGCGCGGGTGTTGTTTGAAAAATTCGTAGTACATTACGGATTTCCGGAACGCATTCACAGCGACAGGGGAGCGAACTTCATGTCGAACCTAATCTCGGAACTTTGTCATCTTGGAGGAATAAACCAGTCACGCACCACACCATACCATGCTATGGGAAATGGTATGGTTGAACGGTTTAACCAAACATTGTTGAAGATGTTGGGGACGTTGGAAGAAGACAAAAAGAGTAATTGGAAAGATTATGTGGGACCGATGGTACACGCGTATAACGCAACCGTACACGACAGTACAGGCTACTCGCCATATTATCTTATGTTCGGTCGTCATCCAAGACTCGCCATTGACGCTCTTCTGGGTCTCCATTTCGAAGATGATAATGCCAGATACGCAAATGAATATACGCGTAAGTTACGTAAACGTCTCGCAACTTCATATCAGAAGGCCAAAGAAATAGCGTCTAAAACAGCAGAAATGAACAAGCAGAAGTATGATTTGAAGGTACGCGCAGCAAAACTTGTCCCAGGCGACTTAGTTTTAGTACGAAATGTCACGTTGCGTGGGAAGCAGAAGATTGCCGATCGTTGGGAGAATGAACCTTATATTGTGGTTAGTCAGCCCAATGTTGACATCCCAGTCTATGACGTCAAGAGAGATAACCCACGAGCGAGACGAATCCGTCGATTACATCGAAACCTCATACTCCCTCTCGGTGTTCAGAACGAAAATCTGCCGGAAAAAGATTCTAGAACAACCGGAACTACTCCGAAATACGTTATCCCACAGAGGAGACAGAACGTTTCCCTGGCCGACGACGACGGAGGATCCGACACAACACCAGCATTGCGCAGATCAACGCGAATCCGTCGCCCACCAAAACAGTACTTTAGTTCATGAAATGAACTTGTTGAGTGAGGGACCGGAAGTGACTGATTTTAGTGTTATTTTAATGTGCAAAGACAGTGATCGATGTGTTCCACATATACAACATTTGATTCATCAATCAACTTACATGTGTGAATGATCAGATATTATTTTTCAAGTCATATT
>VMBQ01010223.1:9022-22737 GCA_007657795.1 Dreissena rostriformis | reverse complement strand
AATATAAAGACACTGAACAAGTTTGAAAAGAATCGGATGAAAACTGTGGAGTTAATCGCGTAAACAAGAAAAAGTCTAACGCACGGACGGACGCACGCACGGACGGCAGACGGACGGTCTGATGTAACCCATTTTCAATAGGGTTCGAGTCCTTATGAATATTAAGCCACTGAACAAGTTTGAAAAGAATCGGATGAAAACTGTGGACTTTATCGCGTAAACAAGAAAAAGTCTAACGGACGCACACACGCACACACACACGGACGGACGGACGACGGAAACCACACCATGACATAAGCTCTTCGGCCAGTAGAGCTAAAAATCACTGCCCTGTTAAGAACTTTTGGAATTTGTTACACAATAATGTCAATAAAGAGCCTTTTTCAGGCCAGTTTAGCACCCCGGTCCTGAAGAGCTTGAATTCTGACTAAGACATTCCCCTGGTTCTAACAATAAATGTTTCGCTTATTTTCCACTAACAAACACTGGCCAAGCATTTTGAAACTAAAACAGCTATGCTGATTGAAGCAGAGCGACCAATCTGCTGTGAAAGCTGATCACTTATGTCACAATGAGATTTTAAAGTCAAGAAACAGCCACTAAAGTCGGTGAACAACTTATCAAAGCAGTCGTCATCTTGTCGCAAATTCAAACAATTAACAGTTAGTCCAGGCCTTGAAGAATTTTTCCAGAGCCACTCGCCCTGCAGGGCGAGTAGGCCTGACAATCCACTCGCCCTTCACTTTAATCTACTCGCCCTGCATTTAAAAAAAATGTATATCTATATTTATAGTAATGATCAACCAGAACCTTTTTCTAAACTTAAACTATCGTCTAAATTTGTCTCATTGTAATAAACAAACATCTATAAGTCGACAAACTTTTACTGAAAGACACGCTTGATTTACAAATGGTTACAGTATGGTAAATTTTGGCTAAGGCTTCTGATCACGAATTATTCTGTTCATTAATAATTATTTTTTCTGTTTATTTATAATTGAATATAAGAAGTATTATAATAAACCAGTTATATTTTTGTATTGATATTTACATTAAAATGAAATTTTATTCTTCACGGAATGACCAATATATTTGACTGTCTTTTTCACTAATAATCGATTATCTAAGAGCACTGACATCTACGAAACAAGCGCAGCCGATTTCGAGAATTATTTTTACTGTGCCCGTGACGTCATTTTTCATTGTCAAAACGAAAGTGCAGTTTCTTTGTGTACTTAACCTATTTTTGTTCGTTCGAAAAATTGTTTGCAATTTGTATTGATGTGGCAGGAGTTCTGGAACTGAATTTATATTTCTCAACTTGAAAAACAGCACTTGCCCGGTCAGTCGAGTATTTAACAAACTTTACTCGCCCGACCGTCAACTTCACCCGCAAATGCGAGCGGTCCAGTGGATTCTTCGAGGCCTGTAGTCCTTACACAAATTCAATCACTGTGTAACATCGCCCCCTGTTGGCGAAGTTTCTTCACATATTAAAACTATTATTAGCCAATGTAGATGCTCAGTTCACCCACTCTATGAAATGAAGCCATGAACTACCAATATTTACGAAAATAATGGGCAATTTAGTTTTAAATTAATTAGCTGACAGAGAATAAGCAGTACACGTATATTTAAGGGCCAAAACACGCATAATTAAAAAAAATCAACATAGTGGGGAAAGGGGTGAGGGGTACAGGACGGCCCTGCAATGCTAGACATTCCTTTTGAATTTGGTAATATTTCTGTTCGGTTTCATTAAACGAACAGGATGCAAACGCAACAGATCTCTTCTATAAAAGTAATTGGTTCTAAATCTGTTCATTACTTAAGTCGTAAGACCTTTTACCATTGTCATTTGATTCATTTTCTGTGACACTTGGTGTTTCTGACTTTGATTTCTCAGACGGTGTTTCTGACTTTGATTTCTGGCCATTGTCAACTCGTTTGCTCCGGCTGGCCATTCTGGAAAAAAAAAACTTGCAATGAATATCTGAGCAACTTAACTGTACAATTGTTATTGTGTTGTATTACAAATTTGTAAAGTTAAAGGACGATGATACATGTAAGAAACGCTAAGGTACTGAACAATTGCTACAAGACAAGAATTATGCAGCTGTTTTATTCTAAGAATAGTATTCTTGTCTTAAAAATTCAGTACTTAAATAATCATGCACAAAACTTAATTATTTTAGAAGTGATAAATTTCTTTGCTTTGTGCCACTTTAACGGATCAGTCCATTTTCCATACGTGGGTAGGTTTAAAATAAAAGTTGTAAGAAATATGTATTCATAGACCACTTTAATGTCCCAGCAAAATTGCCTGTTAGTTTTTTGATGATGACTGTACTCAAATATTAATTTTAAAATAAGTAATTATTGAAACTGCATTTACAATTCAGCAATACATCACTGTCCCCATTCCTATGACAAACCCTGACACCCCCACACAATTATAATGGAATCTTCCATTTTATATGACCATTATTGTCATTTTATATGACAATTAACTAATTTGTATTATTATCACATATAAAAGATCAACGGTTGACACCATCAACCCACGTGTTTTTTTCACTCCTGTTTGTTTACAATTTGTAAAATGGAACAACCCGCGAAAGTCGTACCCGGCATTGTTAATATAGAATTAACACGAAAAGATGAGTTGTCTGATGTGTCGTAACAAAAAGCGATGTCAAAAATATAACTATTTCCTTTAAATTTGAGCCATATCATTAGTGTTACCTGAGATATTGTAGATTTTCCAAAATATCACATCTGATTTCCCAACATTCTCTAAAATGGCGCTCTGTTTTTCGTCCGTGACGTTGTTATCACGTGACCGACACCGATTAATTTGCATAATTTATTGGTATATTCTGGTCTCTCAGATGTCAGTATATTTATTCCTGTTTTGATATTATACAAAAGATTTAAGATTGCTCTCGTGAGTAACTTTAAAATCCAAAGCCGAGTCTAAAGAGATATTAAATGTCGTGTGTTATCCCTATTAATATCGATATTATAGAACGGCCAAATTTTAATCGATAGCCTAGTAAATATGCTCGATTGGTCTTTGTCGGCTCGGGTACTTCTTAAGGGTACCCCGGGTACTCTTAAGTTTACTGTGTGTATTAGTAGTTTAGTTACAGGTCGTTTCCGCCTCTTCACGAGTTCAATGGTATCGACCTGCCCCTGTGACCTTTCAGGGGAAAAAGATTAGTTTTAAGCCAAAGTAGGTCAAATTTACCCCGGCTTCCCGGGTATTCGCCAAAGATATAATTTAGATTTAAATAGACCAGTGCAAGGTGGCCAATGAGACCTTCATGTGCACTGGTAAGACAATTCCAAGACAAATTCAAGTCTGGACGCAGCTCCGTCAAGGGAGTGCAGCTCACGGCTCTGCCTGTATGGCCACTCTTGTCGTCACCGGCTGTCGTCTTCATCCCCGAGACGGTTTCCCCAGTGCATTGAGCGCACTGGGTACCGCCGCCCCGGTTTCCCTCTCTAAGGCCACCCCTCGATGTCCTGGATTGCTACAGGTACGCCCCGTCCGTCTTCTACGCTGGTACATCCGCTGTCCCGGTCCCGCTACAGACGACTGTAGTGTCGAGCGTCAGTGGCGTGGAGTCCACCCGCCACGTACAGTCGTCGTCAGTGTTGGGATACAGCGAAGTAAGCAGTCTAACTAGAAGACGTCCGGCTCGAGGGATGACGGTACCCGCTGGATTAGCAGAACCGCCTGCAAAAGTTCCCCTTTCCGACTTGCAACGAGGATTAGAGCCAATGTACAACAAGTCTTGTAGAAAATCCTCTGCGGGTGACTCTCGCCCCGGTCGCGACGTGCACGCTCCAGCAGCTGACCGAGCTCTTAAGTTTACTTAAATTACTTACGCTAAATACACTTAAACGTAACCGGACAATTTAGACTGTACCCGAGTTTTATTCCCGCCAAAAATCCGATGTCGTACAACGCGCTACGGAATACGAAACAAAATTCTCTTTGAACAAATCCTGCCTCACCATGGTTTTGAGTATGTTTTTCGATAATTTAGAGGTCATTTTACAAAATATTGACAACATATGAACATAATTAATTTAAAATTAAATAGCAGACAACGACCAATTAAGCTTTTTAATTCCCGGGAACGTTTAAGTATAATTAGCGTACCCGGGGTAATTTTAAGTAAACTTAAGAGTACCAAGGGTACATTAAAGTAGTACCCGAGCCGACAATGACCGATCGAGCCCTAGGCTCGTAATAACTTCGCAAAGCCACTATGTTCTAGTTCGAGACGCGTTGTCGAGTTCTTTGTTCATATTTGATATTAATTTGAACATCAAGTGCACACTTTTTTGTGCATTATTATTTGTAAAATCTGCATGTACAATTTTGCAGCATAAAGTTAACCGTTTGTATTCCGATACTACTTAAAACATTTAGATTATTAACAAACTTTTACTCCTTTTCATTAAACATAAAGTGAAAAATATAAGAAAACACTATAAATATATTAATCTTTAAAGAGTTAAATAAATGTTAGCTTTTTCATAAAGATTGTATTATAAAACAGTCAACACGAGTCGCACTATGAACAGAAAAAACTACAAAAAGCTAAGCTTGAACCCAGGTTATGACATTCAGTTTATGAGCCCTACATCGATCCAATCCACCACTACAGTGTGAGTTACGCTCGATTGGTCATTGTCGGCTCGGGTACTACTTAAAAGTACCCCGCGGGTACACTTAAGTATTCTACAATGTATCCCGGTTCTGAAAATACACTAAAACGTACCCGGGAATTCTTACACTAATTTGGTCGTCGGCGACTTTTTTTTTTCAAATAAATTATGTTGATAGTTATATCAATATTCTGTAAAATGACCTCAATATTATCGAAACTTGTATTCAAAAAAGCATATTGAGGAAGGTTTTTTTCAAAGAGAATTTTGTTTCGTAATGTTTTACGACATCCGATTTTGGGCGGGAATAAAACTCGGGTACAGTCTTATATTGGCCGGGTACGTTTTAATATTTTTCGTACCCGGGGTATATTGTAGTATACTTAAGAGTACCCGGAGTACTTTTAAGTAGTACCGGAGCCGACAATGACCAATCGAGCGTGAGTAACTGCTATATAGCTGTGTATATGTAACGACTTGACGGAAGTACTTTTTTTTTTGTCCTCGTTTCCCTCGATTCTCTCACGGACAGTGTCGATAAAAACAATAAAAATGAGGAATAGGATTTATCTAACGTGAAATAACTGTAATATTACACGTGTTTGATGACAAGATTGCATAAAAACAGTGCAGTGTACTAAATACCACGTTTGGAACTAGAACATATTGCTTATTTAAAATGGGGCTAAATTCACTGGAACACTATTGCCCCTATCACAAGTGGCTCAATCTTGCAGGAAAGACTCGTAGTGCTAGTCCATATAATTATAAAATGAGTGCATATACTTACAGTTAAAATTATAATTTAATTTAATAATACCATTATCATCCGGACATGTGCACAGTTTGCTAAACGTTGCTTTTCAAAAGTTTTTATGAGAAACAACAGACAGACCNTATATATATATATATATATATATATATATTGGACAATCTCATTTAGCCCATATTCACAAAACTTTCTTACATTGAGCTTAATTAGCATTCGACATCGATTCATTTGTTGTCATTGATTTTACAAGTCGGTGTTCAAAAAGAAAATGAATGTCAATTGCAAGTCAAAATCGCTTTTTTTTCTGAGACCAACTAACTTGTTGGCATAGGTGTTGGCAAAGTCAGCAGACTATAAAATAACTTCCTATACCCCAAAACTGCTTACATTCATGAAAAAAAAAAGTAATAATGATTTTGTTAAAAACTAGTTTCAATGTCCAATGACATTGATTTAATAATGATTTATGAAAACCAAATTTGAGTCTGATGTCATTGAAAATCGATTTATTTAAAATTTATTTTAAAATGAATATGTAAATTAAAAACTTGTGTGCACACAGCGACAGATCTATGTAAATATACCAGTTCAGGGCTTATGGGCTTTTCATTATTTTGTATCGCTTAATTATTTGTTATTCAACTTATTGTGTCTTTTAAAGGCCTGAATTCAGGCAAATGACGAAATAATTTGACCTTTTTTTAATGAAAATATAAAAAAACAAACATAGTCTTTCAAAACACCCAAAATGAGAAGCATGTAAATGTTACTTCAGTATGAAAAATAGGACTAAAACACACAAAATAAGTAAGAATTGAGAGCAGACCAGTATGAAAACATTGAATAATAAAGAAACAAAGACAAAAACCGATGCTCACCTTGCCAAGTTTCTCTTCAATAAACTTGCTGAATGCTTCGATGGTTCGGGCGTCAGCATATTTCTCACCCTCCTTGTTCAGGTTAAAGAATTTCACAGTGGGGTAGCCACGCACCCCGTGAGCACTACATAACTCTGTCTCCACTGTGCAATCCACCTATAACAAACATAAATGATCAATGTTTGTTTTTTGGTCAAATTTGGCCCAATTTCCTATCTTAAAAGGTATATATATTTTTCCTAATTGACTGCCAAAAAATAACAATTCAAGGTTTTTATAAAAAAATAAAATAACGTTAACACTTATTTCAACTCCCTAGTTCATCACAGCTCTATAAGTTGAACCTCAGTAAAAATAATATTGAAAACAGTTTCATTCTAAATTTTAAAGTAAATGTAAGCAAAAAAAACAACAGAATTTTCTAACTTCAAAAAGGGGCATAATTCTGCTCAATTGCAGGTCAGACTTGTGGAACTTGGTCAGTGACCTTACACAATGACCCAAATACACATGTGAGAAGTTTCAATTGAATACACGTAGTAGAAACAGTGATATGGAGATGTTGCATTTTAACCTTAAAGTAGCATTAATACATAAAAATCAACGGAAATTTCTTAAAGTATTTCGTAAAATAAAGTTACCCAATACAAAATCAATGTTCCTTATAGCAAAAGCCAAAATCTCAAAACGAGATGTTTTCTGGTAACATGGATGTTTGTAGATATACAATTCTTGTTTTTATTTTTTTGTGTCACAATTAACTCCATTTATAACCCCGCGACTATATCTATTCATACGACATACGAACACTAAATATGGAACCATGTTAGTGTTCATGTGTCGTATGAATAGACAGCAGTGCGGGGTTATAAAATGAAATTAACCCTTTGAGCGCTGGAACCGGATTTTGAAGGCCTTTGCAAACAGTTTGGATCCAGATGAGACGCCATAGAACGTGGCGTCTCATCAGGATCCAAACTGTTTGCTATTCTGATAGTTTTCTTTGAAAAAAATCAAAGAAAATGCTAATTTTAGAAATTTAGCAGACAACATTTTAGCAGACGACAATTTTCCCAGCATGCAAAGGGTTAATTGTGTACGCAAAAAATTTAAAACAAACATTTTATATCTACAAACATCCATGTTACCAGAAAACATCTCGTTTTGAAATTTGGCTTTTGCTATAACTTATTAAGGATTATTGATTTTGTATTGGGTAACTTTATTTTACGAAATACTTTAAGAAATTTCCGTTGATTTGTGAGTATTAATGTTACTTTAACCAAATTTCTACGTACAAAATGGAGGCAAAATTCTTCTTAGGTCAGAGNCGTTTCGGTCTTAGTCGATGCAAATAGTGATCAATGTTAATAGCCGGTACGTGCCCTTCCCCTACCTTGTAAAAGAACGTCAATCGTTGGTTGCGTCGCCTCTCCTGTAGTGTGGGGAGGTTTAGATCGTCCAGCATGGCTGATACGCATCCTTCTTGTCTGGATTTGTAATCTCTGTTGATAAAGCGAGCCGCAGATTGCTGGACTCGCTCTACCTTGCCTATGTCACCTTGCTGGTAGGGGTCCCACACTACACTCCCTTACTCCAGTTTAGAGCGAATGAGCGCTTGGTACGCGGTCTTCCGGCAACGCGGTGTTTAGGTTTCGAAAAATGTAGAAAAACACTGCGTTTAAGTTTAGAAAAATGTGGAAAAAGGGGGCATATGTCATCATATGGTGACAAGCCTTGTTATCCCGCGCCATAGGAGGAGGGATATTGTTTTGGCGTTGTCCGTCCTTCCGTCCGTCTTGCCGGCCGGCCGGCACTTTTATGTCCGGAGCCATATATTGGAAGTGCTTTGGCGGATTTCATTGAAACTTGGTATGAGTATCTATATGGACAAGAGGATGATGCACGTCAAATGGCATTGTACACCATTTGTTAATAACGGAGTTATGGCCCTTTGTATCTTGAAAAAATGCTTTTTACAATTTAAACTTTTGTGTCCGGAGCCATATCTTGGAAGTGCTTTGGCGGATTTCATTGAAACTTGGTATGAGTATATATATGGATAAGAGGATGATGCGTGCCAAATGGCATTGTACACCATCTGTTAATAACGGAGTTATGGCTCTTTATATCTTGAAAACATGCTTTTTACTATAAGCTTACAGCTGTCTGGAGCCATTTCTTGCAAGTGCTTTGGTGGATTTCATTGAAACTTGGTATGAGTATACATGTACTTGGTGTGAGTGTATATATATAGATAAGCGAAAACCCATCACAGGTACAAATGAGTTTTAAAAAAATGACAAAAGGCACAACCTTTCACTTATACCTTTTCTTACATAGTTTTACACCCATCCATAAACAAAATTCAGCGATTTTTTTCCTTCTTTATAAAGTACCGGTAAACGGCACTTTCCCAATTACTGAAAAAACTACACATTTCCAAATTGCTGTCCAAAACATTCCCAATTTAAGGTAAAAAAAACAAAAACAAAAAAACAAAAAAAAACTTTGTTTTTGAAAATGCAACATTTAGTTACTTTCCCTATGCAGCTCTATGGCTTCAACCTAGGTAAATATAAAATTGACAGCTTGAAAACAATCAAATTCACCAATTTCCCAATTTTTAGGTTTTCACGACTCAATTTTTCCCAATTGGACCGGTACGGGTACTTTTCCCAATTGAACAAAAAAAATCGCTGCAAAATTTATTTGCGGGGGATATCAATTCAAAGAATTTGCTTGTTTTTTTTTACAATTTTGTTCAGCTTATGTATACTATTATACATGCATTTGTCAGAGGTATTTAAGGTGTTTCTTTATTCATTTAATTTTATTTATGGATAAATTTCACAAAAGGCTTGTAAGAAATGTATGAATGCATCACAATAACAATGAATATCAATAAAGCAATAAATAAAGCTATTTTATCTGAAAGCGCATTTTATAACTTATTTTTTTATAAAAGTACACATAATTTGACTAATTCTTTATGCCATTACTGCATTTATACATAATGCACAATGAAATTTTTTACAATTAAAACAATAAGCTATTAGTAGACATCATTGACTATGAAAAACATGACAAGAGTGAAACATAATTTGGCTTAAGAAAACGCACAGCTAGTGTGCGCGCTTGAATAAATCTGGTTCATTGGAAGAAAATTTATCAAGTTTACTTTTTTCTTGTGCTATTTTTAGACACACGAGTTCAAGATGGAGATGACTTGTGAAGGATGTTCAGGGGCCGCTAAACGGGTCCTTGGAAAACTGGGAGGTAAACTCGTTTAAATACACCTAATCTGTATTGAATACAAATATTATCAATACTGTAAAATAAATTATGTATTCAGTCTCCACAAAAGTCTGCCAGCCTTTGGACGTAATCAGTAAAAGTGCACAAGTCGAGCTAAAAATTCCATAATACTGGTTCTTATGGCTGGTGAAAAATTGAGGCCAAGTATCAATTTGTAGTTGACTGGCCAGTAAATTTGATTTTGGGCCAGTAATACTAATAGTCACCATATTACAAAACATTGTTACGAGTAAAGGGTTTGGGACTTTCGCTGAGACTTTATATGCGGCTATATGTATTCATTAAAGCATTATTTATTCAGACTTTAAAATAAGTTGTGTTAAGTCCCAATAACCTACTTTTTATTGCTTGTCTTTCGCTAAAACAGCTTGATTAAAGTCAACATATTTCCACTGCAAATGCTAAACATAACTTTGTAATTGGGTCCACTTTTGAAGCTGGTTTTTATGAAAGGATTTTTAAATATTTGTATCTTTAAATTGCTCAATTTTTCAGATAAAGTATCCAACATTGAAGCTGATCTTTCCTCCCAAAAGGTGACAGTTACATCAGCATTGGGTGCAGATGAACTTCTAGAAACGTTAAAGAAAACTGGAAAAACTGTCAGCTATATTGGAGTGAAAAAGTAAGAAACATTTTGTGACATATTTTAAATAAACAAAATATGGTTACCGGTAAGTAACCATGAGATTTTAGTAGATCTGAATCCTGCATTATTTTAGATTTGCCAAAAATTCAAAGTATCATTTGTATAGTGTAAATCTTATGTTGCATTGTTATGGTTAGTCCTTAAAAACATGTGTGTTTCCTGTAACATGTTACAAAAAAGTGTTTTAGGTTTGTAGGTTTTTAAATTATTATGTTTTTAGATCTTCATTAATTTTCTGCCTCAATTTCCATCTATCCAGATCTATACCGAAGCTTATCTTGTTCCTGAATTTGATAAAATTTGCCCTGTTTTTCATATCAAGGATGTTACATCAAATTTAAGTTATGACTGAATGTTTAATAGCCCACTGCAAATAAACTTTTATGATGAATGTGTTACTAAAAATAAACCGGAGCTTTGGACAGAAGTATTTTTTAATGCAAATTTTACAAACAGGACTTAATTAATCTTCAAGTTATAGCGCTTTTTAAAAAATTTGTGCAAAAAAACTGATTTCAGTTATTTGTAAGAAAACAGGGTCGGTCGGATTATGGGATACAAATATTGTTTAAGTTCTTATTTCAGTGAAATTGTGATGATGTTAAGTGTGTAACATAAAAATTTCACATTTGTAAAATGTTCTGATATGTTTATTATCCCCAGCCAAAGGCGGAGGGATATTGTTTTGGCATTGTCCGTCCGTCCGGCACTTTTGTGTCCGGGGCCATATCTTGGAAGTGCTTTGGCGGATTTAATTGGAACTTGGTATGAGTATATATATGGATAAGAGGATGATGCACGCCAAACGGAATTGTACACCATCTGTTAATAACGGAGTTATGGCCCTTTGTANTAGTGTAAGTCTTTTATTGCATTGTTATGGTTAGTCCTTAAAAACATGTGTGTTTCCTGTAACATGTTACAAAAAAGGGTTGTTACTTAAGGTTTGTAGGTTTTTAAATTATTATGTTTTTAGATCTTCATTAATTTTCTGCCTCAATTTCCATCTATCCAGATCTATACCGAAGCTTATCTTGTTCCTGAATTTGATAAAATTTGCCCTGTTTTTCATATCAAGGATGTAACATCAAATTTAAGTTATGACTGAATGTTTAATAGCCCACTGCAAATAAACTTTTATGTTGAATGTGTTACTAAAAATTAGGGATGGCATCGAATAACTATATCGTATTCGAATATTCGCAAATCCATTCAATCAAATATTCGAATATTCGCATAAAACGGCTGGATTGATTAAACCTCTATTACCCAGTTTCGTATCCAGTAGGGATATTAAATATAAATTGACACACAAATACAATTGAATATACAATTGTTGTGTTGAGAAAAAGAAAGAAAATGTAGCTTAATTGTAAAAACAAACTTTGAAAAAGCCTATTTATGCGAAATATATCAGAAAAGACTAAAATTTGTTCTGTGTTAACTTCCATTGTTTTGTAAGTTATATCCGTTTGCTGAATACGAGGCTGTTTATTAACGTTGCTATCGAATAATTGTATCGCTGTCAACTAATACTATGACCTATACTGTAATCGGGCACAAGTAGAAGAAAAAACATCATGTCATAGAATTTTATTTTTATTTGAAACGTTGCGGTCTTCTTATCCACAGACAGTGTAAAGTATTTCCATACTTCCGAAGGGGCAGGTGGCATTTTTAGATTTAAATTATGATCCCTTATCACAAATAATTGTTCTGAAGTTTTCTACCAAAAATTTACTTTTTGCATTTATATCATTTGTTAAATTTGAGTAATTCACATATTTTAATGTCTTTTCAAACTGTGATCACAGAAACTAAATTATTATTCGCCGGTCAATTGAAGCCCTAAATTGGCACCTAATTGACAAACAACAGTTTGTGCCCTTTCTTAGAGTGTGTTTATTGTATTGCGCAATTTGAGTAATTCACACATTTTAATGGCTGTTCATACTGTGATCACATAAACTAAATTATTATTCGTCAGTCAATTGAAGCCGTTAATTGACACCCCATTGACAAACAACAGTTGGGGGCCTTTCTTAGAGTGTGTATATTGCATTGCGCAATCAACGCTGATAGGGACCGCGTTATCAGTTTGACACCAAGAGCGGCACATCAAACATGTTAATTCCAAGTGATTTCGGGCGCCAATTAGTAAGCGGCTCGCAGGTCATTAAATATTAGGGCATATGTAACGTTTGAAAAAAAAATGCGAATATGCGAATATTAATTCTGTTATTCGAATACTGACTATTCAATCGAATATTCAAATATTCAAATAATTTTGCCATCCCTACTAAAAATAAACCGGAGCTTTGGACAGAAGTATTTTTTAATGCAAATTTTACAAACAGGACTTAATTAATCTTCAAGTTATAGCGCCTTTTTAAAAATTTTGGGCAAAAAACTGATAACAGTTATTTGTAAGAAAACAGGGTCGGTCGGATTATGGGAAACAAATATTGTTTAAGTCCTTATTTCAGTGAAATTGAGATGATGTTAAGTGTGTAACAGAAAAATTTCACATTTGTAAAAAGTTCTGATATGTTTATTATCCCCCGCCAAAGGCGGAGGGATATTGTTTTGGCGTTGTCCATCCGTCCGGCACTTTTGTGTCCGGGGCCATATCTTGGAAGTGCTTTGGCGGGTTTCATTGAAACTTGGTATGAGTATATATATGGATAAGAGGATGATGCACGCCAAACGGCATTGTACACCATCTGTTAATAACGGAGTTATGGCCCTTTGTATATATTCTGTGTCAATGCAGCATGTGGGGGTATACGTCACGTCTTTGACAAAGCTCTAGTTTGGCGGGGGATATCAATTAAACGAATTTAATTGTTTTAAAGGATTTTGACCATTCAACAGCATGTTTGGTACTGTAAACAAATCCAGTCATGCACATTTATACCATACTATAATATATAATAGTGAATTGCACTATAGATTATTATAATAATTGCCATATTTTTGGGATGGCAAAACAAATATAATGAATGTTAAATTGAATGATTGTAATTCAAAATGTTAAGTTGCTTTCTGAATAATATCCTTTTCAGCTCGACTATATATATATAGTGGAGCTATCCTACTCAACCAAGCTTCGGCGTGAGCGTGAGCGTTGGAATGTCAAAGTTTTTGTAATACCTCAAATAAACAAGAGCAGACAACTGTTACAAGCATTTTGTAAGAATTATGGCCCCTTTTTCCACTTAGAATATGCATATTATTGATAAATCTTTGTTAAAGTTTGCATACCACCTCAAATATTTTCTTTGTCCCTTGACATATTGCTGTTATATTTTGCATACTTCTTTACCAACATGACCCCAATCTATAAACAAGAGCAGACAAATTGTAACAAGCATTTTGTAAGAATTATGGCCCCTTTTTCCACTTAGAATTCGCA